>JAQFZT010000244.1:0-31742 GCA_034696325.1 Camisiidae sp. | reverse complement strand
ATGATTGAATAGGTTCATCAAAATACAGAGTATAAAAAATTGAAAAACACAAATCAATATTAGATAATTTATATAAGACTGAGTTTCTTCAATCAATATTAATATTTGAGTCAGTAAAAGATTTAATAACTTTTAATTTATTTCTGAATCATCGGATTATTTAGTTCTCACATTTCACAGACTTATCAAAACCACATTTGATTAGAAACGTCTCTTCAAAAGTAATTCAAATTCTGTGTAATATTTTATTTGGTCAAAAAGGCTAATAATATATCTGAGAAAATGCTTCTCAAAATTTTTTTGATTTTCATAATATTTGGTAATTATAAAGCATTGATAAACACATTTATTTATTGTATTGAAAAACTTTCAGATAACATATCAAATGCAATGGAAGTGCCGAACCCTCAAGATGTGATTGAAGTGCTCAGTCATAAGTATCATGATTTCAAAGAAGCGACGGAAGAGTTGCTTAACGAACAAACAAACTTACTTTCAAGAATTAAAGCAAACCTAATATCAGGCTTAAAATCCTATTTGATTGTTGAGCCCACAGAAAAGGAAACTAAAGAAGCGGATGAAGCGATGGCAAACTCGTATGCTATCGGATGTCATAGACTTCCAGATACTATCGACAAAATGAATGAGTTTTGCGTGTAAATAAAGTTCATTTTTCTATAGCTTGAGTTCATTTTAATAATCAATTCTTAATTTCATGTGAATTTAAAAGTAATCGTAAAGAACGTAATGCTATTATCTCTAATTGGGTCACAAGAAAATTCACATTCAATTTGATCGTGAGATTGAGTATTAATCTCTCCCTTAAGAAAATAGCCCAGAAAAATGAGATCTATTGCGCTAATCAAACCAATAGACAATACTATGTTAAAAACGCTCAAGACATCAAAGATCTAAAGCTCAAGTTAAGAGATATTAGAGTTAAATTCATCGATACATTAATAGCTGTCGAGAAATCAAACTTTGGTATCGGAAGACTTGCAACTTTTTGCTGGCATGAAATCTAAAATTTGATTCACAAATCTTTTATTTCTATTAACTCATCATTTTCTAATCATAGCTCGTATTGGAATTACAAAAATCAAACTTTGAGTGCTATTCCAAATGTTGAAAATAGAAGATTCTTCAGTGATATGATTGAAGAATATTACGGTCTGAGCATTAATTACCTCTGTTTCTATCACACCGAAGGCTCGAACATTTGTTCAGGTGTTACGCCTTCACCACATTCTCCTAATGATTATTTTTCATTAGGCATTCATATCGGGAATGCCATCTCTAAGATCTCTCAGATTGTTCTTTAAAATTGTATTGTAATTATTGTCTATCAAGTTTTCAAATCTATAACTATATAATAAAATATCTTATCAATTATTTTCTGATGTGAAATTTGTAAGTTTTATTTCGAAAATAAAATTCTTTTCTATTGAAACATTGAAATTCAATACTTTTGTTGATCAAGTTTTCACGTGAAAATATAATGCAAATAATTTCTTGGATTATATTTCGAAGAAAACAACATGAATCATATCCAGAGTACAAAATACTTCTTTCTTATATAAATGTTTTTCCTGAAAACTACACAACACATCATAAGATCGAGTACAGGAAGTTATTATTTCTATTCTAATTCAATGATATTTTACTTGATAAACATCTGGTAATTTTTAGAATCAACTAAAAGTTGTAGCTATTCATAAAATGCTAATAAGGATCTTATTAATTCTTTACTAAGAATGCTGTTATTTTACGAATACTATATCATGAATTAATTTTCTCAAATTAAATCAAATTTTAGGCAATATATCGAAAGCTATCGAATTTCCAGCACAAGATTTTATTGCAGTCCTCAGTTATAAGTATCATGACATCAAAGTTGCATCCGAAGAATTACTTCATGACAAGACAAACTCAATTTTAAGAACTAAAGAAAACCTAATATCAGGTTTAAAATCCTATTTCATTATTGAACCGACAGATAAAGAAACTAAAGAAACCGATGAAGCGATGGCCAACTCGTATGCTATCGGATGTCATAGACTTCCAGATACTATGGAGAAAATGAACGAATTTTGCGCGTAAGAGAATTTTTTCATCCATAATTTCAGGTCATTTCAAAATAACTTTTCAATTTCACGTGAAAAGTATAGGAAACGAACGCAATAACATAGTGTCGAATTGAGTGATAAGAAAATTTTCATTCAATTTGATAGTGAGGTTAAGTCATAATTTGGTCACCAAAGGAATAGTCCATAAAAATGATATTTATTGCGCAAATCATACAAATAAACTAAATTACGTTAGAAATGCACAAGAAATCAGAGATCTTAAGCTTAGGTTAAGAGATATTAGAGTTAAATTTATTGATAATTTGATAGCTATTTACAGCTCTAAATTTGGTATCGGAAGACTGGGGACATTATGTTGGTATGAAAATATGATTTTAAAAATTATTTATTTTTGGTCATTAATAATTTTCTAATCATAGCTCGTATTGGAATTACAAGACCAAACTTTGAATGCTATTCCAAATGATGAAAATAGAAAATTCTTCAAAGATATGATGGATGAATATCACGGACTGAGCTTTAGTTACCTCTGTTTCTATCACACAGAAGGCTCGAAAATTTGTTCAGAAGTCATTGTTTCTTCACACAGTCAATGATTATGATTCATTAGGAATACATTTAAAGAATGCCATCTCTAAAATTTCTCAAATTCTTCTTTCAAAATGATTTAATCAAGATTTTAATTGTAATAAATTTCGTCAACTTTTGAACTTTAATTATATTAAAGTAAATTATAATTCAAATTTTAATATTTTTAGATTTTTAAATTGACTGCAAATTATAAGTTCTTTATTCGTAAATAATGTGTTCAATTGATAAACTAGAGCTTCATTTCGATAAAAAAATTCAGTTTCAATGGATGTCCAACAAAATCTAAGCGGGAATTCTTTACTCATAGGATTTCTAAGACAGCATTTTAGGGGATTAGAATTTTTTCTCAAAATTTTTGGCAATTTTCTCACAATTATCACAATGATTAAAAAGTAAATTTGTCAGCAAAGAAAGAAAGCTGTTTAATTTCTATATAATACCTCTAAAATTGCAAATTTTTCATTTGGCTACCTTTTGACAGAAAATTGAGGTGACCCTCAATTTGAAAGCTTTAAGTAGGAGTCAATTCTTAGGTCATTGGTATACATGGTTTGATGTGTATTTTGTTGAAATTAAAAATTTTTATAAAGCATATGTTGAACCAATCTATGGAAACCAATGTATGGGGTTTTCAATCTTTTTTCTCCGCATCCCATTTTATGTTAGGTTAAAAACAGTATATATTTTGCTAATTATATATTTAGATATATTTTTGCTAATTATCACAGCTAAGATTTCCATATTTTCGACTTCGATTTTTACTATAACAAAATAATGAAGTGCACACCAGATCTAATATTATGCGTACCATCGATTGGTAACCCCTGTGTAAAACAGTTCAGTTCTTCGTATCATTAATTCTTTTTTAAGCTAAATGTAATGCAATATCATTTCTAAAGCTATTCAGAGTGTTCTACAACTACTTCCTGAAATACAAATTCTCTTAATTTAATTTATCCATATTTGACTTGATAAACATCAGATTTAGATTCTCCATATTCTCTCCAATAAAACATCTAAAAATTGTAAATTTTCATCAACATGAATATCAAATTTTTAGTAATTTTTATTTTATTCGGTATTAAAAATCAATTGAATGAAACAATTTGATGAATAAGTATATATATATTTTCTTTGAATCAATCACTAGACAACATCCCAGAGAGAGTCAATGGAGTGCTTACAATGATAAACCCAAAGGATGTCGTCTCAGTTCTCAGTCACAGATACAATGATTTTAGACATGTCGCTGAAGAGTTAATCCAAGAGCAGGTGAATATGATCGCAAAGATGAAGTCCAACCTAATAACAGGCTTTAAGTCTTATTCAGTTGTGGAGCCATCAGATAGAGATACATTAGAAGCAGATGAAGCGCTGACCAACTCATACGCAATCGGATGTGGAAGACTTCCAGACACTAATGAAACAATCAATGAGTTTTGCGCGTATGAAATCAAAATATATTTTCAAAAATGGATTTCTGCTTAATTTGAAATTTTGTTTTCTTTTCACTAAAAGCAAACGTAAAGAGCGTTCAGTCATTATTAAGAATTGGGTCACAAGAAAATATACATTCAATTTGATCGTCCGATTGGTCGTGGGTTTAGTTCGTAAAAAGATTGATAGAAAAGATGATATCTATTGCTCTTCAGAAGCTTACAAACAATATTATGTTAAGAACGCTCTACAACTCAAAAATGTTAATTCTGTTTTGAGTGCAATAAAAGATGAATTTATTAATAATTTAATTGCTATTCAAAACACAAATTTCGGAATCGGAAAAGTGGGAACTTTTTGTTGGTAAATATACTAAATATGCATTAAAGCAAATGATATCTAAATATTTATGTTTATTCTCAGCTCGTATTGGAATTACAGAAATGAGACTTTAAATGCTATTCCGAGTATTGAGAATCAGCTATTCGTTAAAGATATGATTGACGGATATTATGGGCTCGCAATTAACTATTTCTGTTTCTATAACACACAAAATTGGTGTAGAAGACCGTTACCTTCACCAAAAGTTCCGAACCCATATTCATTGAGTATGCAATTGATAAGAGCAATTGCAAAGATTTCATCAATTGTTTTATAAAACTACTAATTTTAGTCAAATATCTATTAAACTCTTTTCTGATTAGAAATATGTAAATTTAATTTTCAACAATCAATTGAATTGAGTTCTATACCAAAGTTTTCATTTAATATAATTCTTATTCATATCAGTTCAGTACATGTGTTTTAGTCCACTCAAAATGTACTTTTTCTAAGTCTTTAAATAAATAAAGGTTCATAAGAAATATTTATTTTATAACTCAGTAATGACTATATCTTTCAAAAGTGCAAAAAATCATATGAAAACTATTTAATAATAAAGTTTTCAATAGTAAGTTAACTGAAATATCAGAATCAGAAAATACTTCTAATCAAAGGCTGAACTCATTTTAATTGAAAACCGCTTACGAATGAGTTATGAGATATAATGATTGAGAAAAGTCATATTCAACTTAACATTTCATTCAATTGACAAAATGAAAAACAAATAAATATTTACACTATTGAATCAAATCTATAGTCTAATAGAGCTTTTCTCAATCACTCAATCAATCTTATAACTCATTTATTAGCGCTTTTTAATCAAATAAAGCTGAGATCAGCCAATGATTAGAATAATTTTTCAGTTAACTTATTATTGAAAACTTCATTATTAACTAATTTTCAGGTGATTTTTTTGCACTTTTGAAAGATATGTATGTAATGAATGTTTTGACTTAAGATTTTCATTAATTCAACTCTTTTCATACTCTACTTTGGATAAAATTTTTATGAATGATTGAGAGTTATTTGATAGTAATTAATATGTATTTTCTATGTAAACTGATATCAAGTTTAAACTTTTACAAAATTATTAGTGTTTGAAATATGCCCTATAAGTTCAAATATAGACCCAAGTTTTAAATAAGTTTTTCACTCGGATAAGAGTTTTAATAACTCAAATGTTTTAAGACTAATAATTCACGATATTTTGTTGCTCTTCTTCATATCTCTATATTATTTCAAGATTTCAATAGAGTTTATTTTGAGTGAACTAAAACATATTGAGCGAAAACTTTATGAAATATTTAAAAAAAACATAACACATTTAAATAATAACTGGGATTACTTTTGAACATTCATTTTATTAGATTAATAATCAATCAATTTATTTGAAAAATACAACAAGATGTAAATAACAAACTGAATACCAATAATTATATTAATTCTAAATGCTCGATATGTTTGCAGTGTTTAACAATGAATATTTTTAATAATCAGTTTTTGAAAGTCGATCGATTGCAAAAATATTTTCTCATCTTTTTGACCGCCACCAAAAAGTCTTCCTAAAAGTACAACAACAAAAATTCATAAACAATCTCAAAGTTTGAAACTATAGAAATATTTGGAAATACCCTAAAATTGTTGCTCATGAATGAATATATAATAGGATTTATGACTGAATGCAGAGTAGCCAACCATCGAAACGAAATCTTAATCCATGTGTTTAGCTTCCAATGAAGTGAAACAAATAATTGAGGATAAAACCAATTAATTATTTGTCTGACTTTGATTGGAGTCATGCATAGCAAAAACGATATAACGACCAAAATCATCATATTTACTATCTATAAAAAACATTATTCGATCAATATTTATACTGCCATAAGATTCTATACAGAATATTCTGCAAGATTCCCACCTTGTATTTGGCGACAGTCAATGAATTTCTTCTCAAATTACAACTATTCTCAATGTTCTCAAGATTTTCAGAAAAGCTTACATTTCTAGTGTTCATAATAATGATCAACTTCTTGGACATTATAGTATAGAGAATAGTCATTATTATCAAAGGCATAAAGAAAGTGAGTGTAAAATTGACACATGAAAAGATTTTGCCAATTCTTTGATCCTGATCGATGTGTTGGTTACACGTATAATAGGTTTGATTATTCCAGACTCTTTCGACTGCTTGGGCTGATTCAGTTCCCAAACAAGCATAAGAAGCGCCTAAAATCCAAATCATAGCCAAAATCAGATAACAATGACTGTTGATATAAATATTAATTTTCGAGAAGGGGTGCAAAATTGCTAAATAACTGGAGAAAAAAGTTAGACCTTATAAATGAAACTTTTCGTCAGACCTACCGTTCAATACTGATTACTACTAATGTGATCGCAGTAATGAAAACAGATATATATTGTACGAACTGAACGATAGGGCACATGGAGTTTGGGTAAATCCATTTGCCGAACAAATTTTCTGTATAACCAAATGGTATACAAAAAAATCCATTGAGTATGTCAGCGATCGCCAAATTGGTTAGAAATCTTCTTAATTTAGTTGTACAGCTTTTGTTAGCGTAAACTATAATAACAATTATATTTCCAATTAATGCAGAAATCGAAGTCAGCGTAAAGATCACAACCACTACTATTCGTGTGGATAAAGAGAAGTAATCTATGGGCTGATACTCATCAGAACAGGTAGAATTAGGATCAATTGAATTGTAATACATAATCAAATTATTTTTTTCATCATTCCATAGCTATGGTTTGCATCTGAATGACTGAAACTTTGACATTCAAATGTTTTTATTACTCTAATAATCTCAATATAAGTCATATTAATCTAATTAAAGTAAGCTTTATAAAAATTTATGGTATGTATTAGTAATAAATCTCAAGTGCATTTGGATTTTATGTCAAAGTGTTCTTTCAAATATTTTTTACTTAATAATTATTAACTTTAATTTCTAAATATTCTGAGAAAAACTTTTTTTATCGCTTTATTGAATAACATTGAATTTTATTGATCATTACTTTTTTATCAAATAATAACACCTGAGTTTGAAAACAATATTATAATTTACTCTTTGAATTAATGAATAATTTTCCATAAGATTTTCAGCTTTCGATATTCAAAATTAACTTTTGATGAGATGTAGAAATGATTTTTTGTATAATTAATGATATCTCAAAACCTGAATCTTTAAAATCTGTATCACATTTTGAATCTATTATTAAGTGACTATTCATTTCAATATTTCAGTTGGAGTTAAGATTTTCTGATCAAAAATAAGCTAAAATTTGAATTCTAGGCCAAAAAACTAATGATAATCAATAGAAATGTTAATTTTGAAAACTTTGGTCTTGAGCTCGTTTTGGGAATAAGCACTCCATATATGAATAATAAGTTATTACAGAATTATTAAATGTTATTAATATTTCTGTTATTTTTATATTATTGTAACATTTATTATGCAATGCATTACATTTCGTTAGAAATGATTTCTTTTATTGTATATACTATTAGTTGTCATTCACCATAATTTGTTTTTCATGACAATTATTGATCTACAAAGCCTTTAAATGTATACTTAATTACTATTGATTTCATTGTAAAAGCAATATTTCTTTCACAAATGCCATATTTCTATTCAGTGCTTATGAAAAAGTGTGTTATCATTGAATTAATAAGAAATTGTAGAAATCAGTTTTGAAAATTTGTTTGACAAGTCAGATGAAACATGCAATATTTGTGGTCATTTTTTACGAAACAGCGACAAAAACATAGAAACTTTTTTGGAGGTAATTATTAATCAATTGAATTATAGTTTTAATAAAGTATAACTAAATATAATATCTTTGAAAACTGTGAAACAGTATAAGAATTATTGGTATAACTAATACAATACTTGTAGTTATTTAATTGGGTCATCAAAGCATTAATACAATCAAATTTTGAGTCATTTTCAAGTTAATGCTAATATTTTTCAATACTGAGAGTAATTTTCAGTTTCAAATATAATTTGGTTTCTTTCCAAAAGTTATATAAAAGATGATTTCAACTGACTATTCAAAGGTATAGTTAATTTAGAAAAAGTCGAAGTTTATTTTGAAAAGTGGGCTCAAGTAGTCAAGTGAACATTGAATAAATTTGAAAATAACATGTTAACTAACCTTAACCTTAACTAACCTTAACCTTAACCAATATCTATAGAAAAAGTTGACTAAATGTTTAATATAATTAATTAACTGTTTTATCTCAGCCTTAACCGGTCTCTTATTGGCATTATTAATATGTTTTGGATATGCATTTGAATCTTTACGCACACTATTCTGGAAACTAGCCTTTATATTAATCATAATAATACTTATCTACTATTTTTTGAAGATATGCTACACATATTGCAAAATAATCGACACTAATCTACAGCACAATTGTCGTGTTTATAGCAATGATCAAATTCCTCGGACAATCACTTCATTCAATAATAACTATCGCGAAAGTCCTATCATTTCTACGACAGTAAACAATACAAGAAATTTCGATACAATCAGTACTCACTCTCCTATTGTTTTCCACTACAATAATGGTCACCATTATATTCATGATAATAATTTACCTCTAATTCTTTCAAATCATAGCTTTATTCGGTCTAATTCTATGCCCAGAATCTCGACCATTGATCTGAATGATAGTTATCATGATTATGTCCGGACACCTCCTCCTAGATATGAAGATGTTATGAGAGCTAATCATTTGCCTAATTATAACGATGCGATTCAATTACAAAAACATATCAAGTATTAGAATATTAATTACAATGTTTTCAAACGCACAACCATTTCAATGACGACAATGTTTAATACAATAGTTAAAGAGCTTATGGAATTATAAATGAGAAATAGTTATCATTAGATTCTAATTTTGATAGAAAATCAGTAATTATAGGGATGTTTCATAAGTCCAGTGTAACAGAGGTTTTAGAACCAATTTTATTGAATTTTTTTTACATCAAATTGAAAATTGAAATTTTGGCATCATGAAAAAACGTGATGATAGCTTTGTCGATTTCCGTTTCCGTCCAGAAAAGCTTGAAACTCAAAATTTATTTGAGTTGACGGTAAAGCCAGAAGTCTCCCAAGTCTCGTAACGAGTGACACTTTGATAAGAAATGTGTTATCAGCATCATCGGCATCACACCCTTCATCACACTCATTAGATAGACAATAAGGATACGAATATTGCAATTTTTAAATTTCAGCAAAATTTCAGAACTTGTTATTTTGAAATGAGCACAGAATGTAAGCGAATTGTCATAAACAGAAAAACCCGGAGCACATTTGCATTAAAAAGTCGGAGATTAAGAATATTCTCTCAGATTTTCCCGGACTTCAAACATCCTTATATTTTGTACTCAATCAGAAACTCTTTGTCATAGAAATGGAAAAAACTTTGATAAACATTGCAAACAATTGCAATAGCTTTTGATCGCTTTTGTAATTAGTTCAATAAATATTAAACTTTCATTTATAGACAGTGAATAAAAATCGAGTTTTTATTAATAAATTAATTAACTGTACATTTGATTTGAATTAATATCAGAATCAATTGAAAATAAACTTTCGTTTGAGATAAAGAACTATTTATGCAATTAATAGGTTATTAAATGTAGAAAATATAAACTCAAGAAAAGAACAGAAATTTAAATAAATTTTGAGATTCAATTCTCCCCCGATTTCTCGATAACTTCATCAAAATTTAATATTTCTCTCTTTGTTTGTCTGATGAACTGCTGTTGTCGTAAATAGATTTTAACACTGCCTTTGATTATGATGAATGTGAGGCCGCCCTAAAAATAAAACAATTATCGATTTAGAAATAAATCAATTGAAACTAAAAGCAGTTTAGACTAACCAAAAGTGTTTTATTCAAATCGGATTCAATATTCTCATAAAGATATTGTCCAACAATTTTTGCAAATGTAGGCAATACTAATGCCCCACAAAATGCACGACAAATGGAAGTCCCGCTGACATTGATCTCAATGTGATTAATGGCTCCGTTATTGCGCTGAATCTGAATTGCATTATCACGACCTAAAAGATTTCGTTCCATACTTTCTCTTATATTTTCTTCAGATGGACTTCCGATCAGATAAGATAGTAATGGAATTCTATGATAATGTCTTCGCCAAAACCTTAAGATCATATTTTCCCAACTGATTAGTTTTCCGGCACATAATAGCAGAGGAATTGATGGCAAACCAAACAGTATAAGAGATTTGTTTGAGTTTTCAATTAAATCACTTGTTTTTTCAGTGCCTTTAAGTCATTAATTATTGAATTTTTGATAATTAGAGATTTTTCTTTAGTTTAACTAAAAAATTGGCGAAATATTTACCCAAAATTTGCATACAAGTCAAGACTCCATAACTAAAAGCACTCATATATACAGCGCCTGCGATACAGACAATCATTGCATAAGTAGAAGCTGTAAAACAGATAACAATTAATTAAATTCTAACTTTCATAACTTAGAAATCAATTAATTTAAATAATTAATACCTTTATTAAGCATCGATTCATACAATAGGATTACATTAACAAATCTGCCTATAATTCAAAAGATAATTAAAGTATTAGAAAGAAATTGCAAACAATGAATGGGTTATTGATTTGAATACCATTTGGAGGAAAAACTAATATGTATTGTGTATTACATTGACTGCATTTAACGCTAACATTACTGTCTAGTCTCTGCTTTTCATCAATCCATAGCTGAAGACATTCATTATGAATCCATTTAGCGGTTCCGCTACAACGACACGGACTTTTCCATAAAGTATGGACTTCTTCGCCGACTTCGTCATAACCTAAACATAGCCAACACTGACGTCTGCGAACAATTACAATCAAAACTTATTATTAACTATTCATTCAATAATACTTTATATATGTATAAAACTCAACAGTTTTTTCGCTTAAAAAGTCATAATTCATTTAGAAATTAATAGAATAGAATCAATCAATTTTTTTTACTCTTAATCGTAACAAACCTTTGATTCACTTCACTATTGGATGCGTTTTCGAGTGAATCACTATTTTCTGACTTAATATTAACATCATTTTCATTAATCGTTTCCATTGTTTTTAGCGATCATTTAATACATCGAAAAAAATCTCTAATAAATAAAAAATTTTAATTAAAAATATGTTTTTAACAATAAAAAAAATTCAATAAACATGACATACATTCAAATCGATTGCATCAGAGATTCCGATGTTTTTAAACATAAATAAAAAAAATTAAAAACAAATTTCATTCAAAAGATGGCAATAGTTTTTGATTTATACAAAAAAAAGTGTTCAAATCCGACATCTTTTCTGTCGGCAGAAAATAATTAAAACATTTTTCTCGGCTTTCACTGCCATTAAAGTCAATAATTAATTAGATTTTTATTTTTAAATAATAGATAATTAAGAAAAATGTTTAGTTTAAGTACAAGACTATGGACTACAACACCGATTGGGTATTGTTTTTCATATTAATTAATGTTTTTCTGATATAAAACTTATCGATAAAAATGTTTTTTTCAATCAATTATTTAAATGTTAATTTTGTATTAATTAAATCAATTGTTTTCTATATATTCAGTGTTCAGATGCGAGGAATGGCAACACTTAAAGACAGTAATAATCATTTTATAATTAATTAAATTATTTTCGATTTAATTCAACGATAAGTCGTTCAGAAATTTTTGTTTTAAGACATATTTTGTAAACATTTAAAAACCAATTAATTATAAATGTTTTCAATCAGTTTCTGATATTCAATAGAAATATATTTAAAGAAACAGTTTTTGTATTGAATTCTTATCTAACAATAGATTAAAAGATAATTATCTATTAATTAAATGTAAAAATAAGTGAAGTTTTTGAGCATAACTTTTGACCTCTAAATAGGCTTTACATTAACTTAAGACTAGTTATTAAATGAATGGTTTCTTAACTCGACAGTTAGAATGCGTCTGAAGTCAGTTAAAAACATCCAAAAAATCACACAATCGATGAAAATGGTGTCGGCGGCCAAATACGCGCGGGCCGAACGTGACCTCAAAGGGGTCCGAAGTTATGGTGCAGGGGCTCAAGGTTTGGAACCACTTGACACAACTTTTACAATTGAATGATGAATAATTTGATATATTTTTCTCATTTGATATGATTTGGTGAACACAATAGCCTTCTATACAAAAGCAGATCTTGTAAAAGAAGACCAAAAACCGGGAACTTTGATAATAGCTATGACTTCAGATCGTGGCCTTTGCGGTGGTGTTCACTCTGCTGTCGCTAAAAAGATTAGAGCCATTATGAATACCGATCCCAATGCCAGTAATATTAAAATTATTACTATTGGAGATAAGGCTAAGGCTATGCTCTCGAGGTATCAACTTTTGAGACTTAGGTTTTAACACTTTTTATTCATTGTTTATATTTTTGTTTCTATTTTGTAGACAATTTCCAAACAATATACTAATGATGTTCAATGACTTCGGTAAAAAACCGCCACAATTTGGCGACGCCTTAACTGTCGCTAATAATATACTAGAAAGTGATTATGAGTTTGAAGAGGGAATACTTATATATAATCGATTCAAGTAATTCTTTTCTTTGTATTGGTTTTCAATTTTATCATTTTTTACAATTCATCAAAACATTTCTCTATTCATTTATAACTTTCATTTGCTTTTATAATAACCAATCCTTTTATTTGTCAACAAATATCGCATTTCATATTCATTTGTAAATTATTGACAGTTTATTTAAAGTTGACTTAATCGAGAAGATGTCAACTTTTGCTGCAAAACATTCATAATTTAAAATTTAAAGCTAAAACTCAATATGAAAACCATTTGAATGATAATTATCTCATTAATAGAACTGTTGTCTCATATATAACAACCGAAATGCCAGTATTCAGTTTAGAGGCGATCTCAAAATCTCCAAAATTAACTGTTTATGACAGCATTGATGCAGATGTCCTCCGATCCTATTATGAATATTCATTGGCAAGTCTTATATATTATGCAATGAAAGAGAACGCATGTAGTGAACAGTCGGCGCGTATGTCTGCGATGGACAACGCCACTAAAAACGCCGGTACGTTAACGCTATCAATACAACTATTTATTTAGGACTTAGAAATAAAAATCTAATTTTCAAATCCTATTATAATTTGATTGTTATTTTTCAGGCGAAATGATTCAAAAGCTGACGCTCACGTTCAATAGGACTCGACAGGCGGTCATTACAAGAGAACTCATTGAGATTATCTCAGGCGCGGCCGCTCTTTAAATAGAGTTTTCTAGTTAATCATCAAAACAAATATCAATTTAATTATTAGAAAACAGATTTACTTTCACTTTTTCTCTCTCTTTATCTTTAATTTCTCTTCTATTTTCTAGTAATTAATTTAATTGTTATAATAATTATTGAAAACTCAAATCAATTAAATATGTTTTGGCTCTCTTTTTGATGAGCTTATGATTTAAATTTGTTTTTTGGTTAGTGATAAAGGGATACAATTTTATTCAGTAGTTATTATGAATTGTTTAAATTAATTAATTGTAAAAAAACAAAATTATAATTATAAAAGAGCTTAAAAGTAAAAGGCATTGATTTTCAATAATAGTGTAAATTTGTGTCGAATGAGTTTTGAAAAGTATAAATAGTTGTCTCGCGTTTACAGGTTATTACTTTTGATGGTTTGATAGCGATCTCAATAGTTTTCGGTCACTTTCTATCCATTCATTGTTAAATCCTTTTGAATATAAACTAATTGATAGCTTGTATTAAAACTTCTGAAAGATTGATCGGAGAGTTATGTTTGACTCAAATCCTACTAATATTTTTTGTAAATCTAAAAATAGATATTTTGAATCTGTTTGACATGGATTTCATGTGAGATGCAAACTGTTTGACTAGTATTCATTGCATTAGACTTGAAGCTGTGCTCACTATTAGAACACACACTAACTTTCAGATCGATTAAAGTTGTATTATTGCCATCACTTGACCATAAATTTATGAGTTATCTTATATTTACTATTTGTGGCAAACCTTCTGCTGCCTTTCAAAGTGCTAAATAGAAAGGTTTTTCCACTTAAATAGATTGGAAACTTCAATAAAAATCAATTATCAATGAATTATAGTTCTCCTTATCTTTCAATACAGACTATTCTATTAAATATTGAACAAAAAAGTTATCAATAGGAAAGAGTACATTAACTTTGTTTTAAAAATTTGATGAAATACTAATCGATAGCGCGTTACAAAAGTCTGTATTGAATAAGTGATTAGTTGTCATTTCGATGTCTTAACACTTGTTTTCGTTGACCTTATGATAGATTAAGGTTTACATTGAGTTTTATATCTAATCATTATCTAATTTGAATTGTGCTCCGATTGGTATACACTTAAGAATTGAGTCTCATTACACACCACTGACTCATATTTGGGAAAAGCATTACAAGAGTCTCTTAAAGCATAATACGGATGAATAATCAGGTGTACACTTATGTCTACAGCAAACAGTCCAGTAATTATTTTGTCAATTCGTTTCTTGTTTTCTGTGAGCTTTCATAGGCTTACACTTCATATTAATGTGATTTCACTCTTCCGTAAGAAAAACTTATTTATTGGTGGACTCAAAATGATAATTACAGTCAATACCATTTCTTCAACAATACAACAAAAGTTTTTTCGATGTGTTCAGTAATTGCAAACATGAACACAAGTTTATGTCATTCATTGATTACTAGCCATATGTCATATCAAATAATAATCCTTTACTGATAAACACAATATCTATAATCCTCTAAAAAGTGATTTTAGGCTTGATTTTAAGCAAATGATTTGATATGAAAATTATAAAGGATTTTTAGTTAAACTCAACGCGAAATTGATTCAATCTATTGGTAACACTTTTTTAATTTTGAATATTCTTTGAGAACTACTTAAAAGTTTTGGATAAATTGTAACAAAAATGCTTTTTAAAACCTTTATGGAAATAATCGAAAACTTGAAATGCTCTAAATCTAAAATTTATGGCTTCAAAACTCGTTTTGATATAACAATTGCTTCCAACAAACTTTTCAATTGAAACGATAAATATTTTAAAAACTAAAATAACAAAAACCTCTTAAATAAGAGTTTACTAAAAAAAAGTATTTATAATTCATGAATATTTCATATCCAAATTTTTTTGCTCATCAAAAATTGATGGTAAATCTGATTAAGAGCTCGAGAACAAAGTCAATTAATTATTTGATAACTCCATTAGCGAGACGTCGGTATAAATACTTTTCATTCTCTTTCTGTTCCCAAAATAAAACATTTCACAAATACTGGTATTCTTTGAATAATCTATTTATGAGAAGTAAAGCAATGAATACGACTATTACTTAAAGCTAATTCATTAATGATTTTTCTCTGCTAATGAACGAAATTATCTATGAATTAGTCAATGCTATTGTGCAATGAATACTTGGAAACTATTGTTTTGCAACTTTTTTGCATAACTACTGTACGCATTTTGTTTAACATCAACTTTTTTGTTATCAATAAAATCTCCTAAAAATATATAACAATTCATTAAAGTCTAGACATTAGTAAATAGCGATAATTTAAAAACAAATATTTAGTCAATAACCGCAACTTTTGTTCTCGAAAGGTTTCCGTTTTATCGAAAAAACAAAAAAATAACTCAAGGCTTCCATTCTTTCTTTATAAATATAAACCAGAGGAATAGAGCTTCAAAATTGTTTGATAGCTTTGATGTCTCTCTAACTTAAAATTTTTCATTGATTGAAGTCTGTACTTGAAATGAGATTTTTTCTCAAACTCTATGAATTTTGTGGTTATTTTATAAAGAGTGTCAAGAGCTTTAAGGTATTTGCATCTGATTTGAAGCTGAAAATTGAACTTTAAAGTTAAGAAAAGACTGCTGTAATCCATATTGCGGTTTTACAATAACAGGATTATCGAAATACAGTATATGTTTGTATATTAAAATCTTGTAAAAACTTTCAAATACCTAAACATAATACGGATACTTATCTATTCAACTTTCAAGAAATCACATTATTTTCTTCAAGCTATAGGAGATTTTCTTCTTGTTTTTAACATTTTATTTACTCATGAATTTTAAAATAATTTTTCAGCCAAAATAATGTATTGAAATTATTCTGAGAATCAAAATTCAAATATTTACTCGTGAGTGAAGTTTTTAGAAAATTAAGTTTTTGAAATTTCTGAAAAGTGATAAATTTTCTTCAGAAAAATAAGAAAATATATAAAAGTTTTGCTCATCATAAAAACAAGTAAATATAAAAAAGATGAGAAAAAGGCATACAGTTTATGGTTCTTAAAGTTTGGAAATAAAATTGGATTATTTGACAAGGTTTTAAAAATAGACTGCAGTATTTGGTGTTGACGACTTGGTTGTATTTTTGCCCTCTCGTTACTGATTGAGACAATACAATGAGATTACATGATTTGACAAAATCCTCGTGAAGTTGTTCATTGAAGTGACATCGATAGTGAAAAAGAAGCAAAAATGTATATTGTCATCAAAATATTCTGATATAGTATGAGTGCGAGAGAGACAGAAAAAATTTGAAAAACTAAATAGATTCAGATCAATAAAAACCAGGAGAGCAACACCTATTGCATCGAATGGGAATGGCTCTCAGTGGTTGTGATGGCGAGAACACCAATTGTTTCCTACATTGCTCTTTACTTCGCGGCATTTCGGCTGCTATTCATTACATCATAGATTTTCAGAACTTGTAACAAAAGTAATGTTTTAAATGTTTAATATTTTGTTTATCATGCTTTCATTTTCTAAATTTTCGTGTATCTAAACAGGCAAATGTTGTGTTTGCTTTTGTGTATTTTAATTATGAGTATTGTTATTGTTATCTTTAATTAGAATTTATAATAAATTAAAGTCTTTCTTCATTATCAAATATTTCAAATCATTTTCTCAATTTATTAAAGTATTCTCAAAGACTAATTAAAATCTAAATTTGTTAATAAAATTATATTATTATTTTTTTAGATAGTTTTGGATCAAGTTTTTTCTATCTTTCACTATTGCAACGAATAAAGTTTGAGTTAAAACAAAAATAGATTTCTTAATAATGAGAAAATTGAGCATTTATTCAATATAAAAAACTCGTTTCCAATTAAAAAAATGATTTCTGTTTCATACAGAAATCCAACAGTTGATGATTATAAAAATGAATTTAAGCTGAAATGGACCTAGAATTTGAACCGGAATTTGAACCGAAATGGCTTATGAGTTGGCTTAACAAACAAAATACGAGTTCTGGTTTTCATAAAAGTTTAGCATTAGTACTAACATTGAATGAGGCATTGAGAGCGAACTTCGATCGTTAGCAGCGCAGAGTTCCTCAGTATTCAGTGTATTATATCCTAAGATAGCGACAAGAATTAGAGTACAGCCAAAACAGTTTTGATTCCACTGCCATCGCATCAGAATTGATGAGAAATACATTGTCGGTGCGCTTCTTGTGGCTAAAGATAAACATTGATTACCATTTTTAGCAGTTATGTTAGAAACTAATTTTTTTTATCATCGGTGAAAAAAATAATATCATGTTTTATTTGGATTCCTGTTCAACAACTCAGTTAAACATCTTATCAGTTTTATTTGTCGAGCAATAACTACAAGTCTATTATTATCGCAATTTAAATCATACAATATTTGTTAGTTGTTTTAGTTAATAAAGTGTCTAAAAACTAGTTACGAGTCGTGTATCTCTTCACAAACTTTTTCAATTATTCATCAATAAATGGTTTGTGAATAAAAAATATCTCTCATCTCTCCTGTGAATTTGAATTTAGAAATTCTTCAGAAAAGCCTTGTTATTATCAACGAATATTCAAGCCTTCACTTCATATCAGTTTAACTTTTATTTATCGGACTAAAAGTTAAACAATAGAAATCATAATTAAAACTGTTTTATTGTCTCTCGTTATTATCTGTTATTTGCTGTGATTTATCCAACAATTATTTCATTCCGCTAAACAAGTTATTAAAGAAAGAAAAAACAAATAAATCAACTCAAAAGTGAGTCATTAAGAGAGCAGAAAATACTATAAGAATATTCCGACTGTTTTGAGTTAATAGAGATTTTGGTCGACTCTCTATATTCACTATTCGTGACAATTCGTGGTTATAATTATTATGGGAAATGAAGAAAGTGGCCAAAGTGGTGATTATGGCCAATTAGGTGCTGCTTCAGGTATGATGTCCTCCAGTTTCAATGCAAGAACTAATCAATCTATGAATATCGGCCCCATTTCGAGCTCATTTCCCGGCGGAATGAGATCTAATCAAATGAGTGGTTTAGGTAATAGACCTCTAGGACCGTCTTCTATGACTCGCGGTCCGGGACCTCCTCTTAGTGTTAGTCCCGCTGTTGTACCCGATGTTGATCTGAGCGGTTTGACTGAAGAAGAAAAGATGATGATTCAGTCAGTCATGGCTCGAGCTCAAGAAGAGACGAGTAGTGCTGTTGGTGTCGGTGCTGGTCATCCATCTGTGCAACCAATTATGAAAAAGTATGACATTTTTCATTATTTAGTTTTTTGGTCTATTAATTTTGCATAAATATTATAGCTTTCGCTTTGACTCAAAATATTTTCAAAGTATTAATGCTAAGAATTATTTATAAAACTATTTTGTGAAGAGCTTTTACTATTGAACTTAATATAAATAATTTAAATAAGAAATGCTCACAACATCTTTCTTCTAACAAGTAATAACTGAAATTTATTTTGCTTTTTATTATCATATCTCATAAGTTAGTCGACTATATTGTGTAAAAGAGCTTATTTTTCATAAGTAAATACATTTTCACTTCAGAATTTCCTTTTTTTAGAAAAAATTACTACAGAACAAATTTCCGGAGATTTATTTTTACCATAAAAAACTTGCATAAAATTTTTGAAAAAGTCAATTCATGTTTGATTAGTTTTTATTTCATTTCACATATGTATTCGAGAAATGGAGAGGAATCTCAAGATTTTGCTTATGATTTAGCATAAAATGACTCTAAATTGAATATGTTATACATTTAAAGTTAAGATTTAAGTAAATATTTTACATAAAAAAGAACTCGAAAATATGTGATAAGAGAAAAATATTTTAGTGGATAAGATTTGTATCAGATGGAAATCACAGAGTCTTTTATCATAAGAAATATGGTTTTGTTTTGTTAATAAGTTTAAACAATAAGATTCTGGCTCTCATTATCTCAAAATTTAAGAATTGAGATTAAGAAATAAAAATGAATAATTAAGTTCTCAATGTTTAAAATAAAAACTTCTATTCATACATATTATAAGCTCTACTAATTAAGATTTCTCTTCATTTCAAGCCTTCTTAACTTATATAAAAGAGCTCAAAGACAAATAAAACATTAAATCTATTTTATTATCTTAAAAATAGTACAGAATTTTAACTCATTCTGTCCTTGATTTTGAGATAAATGTGAAAAATAATTTCTGTATACATTAAATTAAAAATCTAAAATTAAAAATCTTTGTATCTGAATCTGAGCCATAATAAGATAAGTGATGATATGATAATGCAATTCAAGTAATTGTTTTGAGGGTAAAAAATAAACGTCAAAATTAATTAAGTGGAAAACCAGATCATAATCCAGAAAATGAAAGCAAACTTTATAACGACTTCGAGATCTCTCTTATCAATCTATAAAAGGGAACCCAATTGTCTTCTGTATGATTTTTTCCACATTATTTCTATCGATTTTTCAAGTAAATTATTTTCTTAATTATGACTTTAAATTTTTTCCCGTTATAATCTATCCGTTATAATTTGGATACAAGTCTAAAAAATTAATGATCGAATAAAATATGTGTATATTAATTAGCAAAAATGCAAACTTTTTAGTCTTATACATACTATTTTCAAAGCAAAACTTTTGATTCTAGACAGCATTGACTTTATAAATTTATTTTGCTGTCAACTCATGCAAACTATACATCCGTAAAAAACTTAATCTGATTTGACTTTCTGTAGATATTTGGCTCTGCTCTATATTACTCAAATTTCTCTTAGTTTTATCTGCGAAATATCTATAAAAAGTTTGATAAATCAATTACGAGTTATACTATTTTTGAAGAATTAAGACTTTTTCTAAAGTTTTAAAGATTATCTATTTTTTAAGAAAACGTTCTATTCTATAAACAATTTCAATAACAGTAATGAAATATGAAAAATGAATTTCGATTTTTTTTGTAAATAAACACAGACTAAAGAATCCTATAAAAGGTCTCAACCTTTTCATAAAAACACTTAATTTAAGCCATAATTGAATGAATAATGAATTGAGATATTGTTTGTACATGAATAAACTGAGAAAATTAGGATCTAAGCGATGAAATACGATGTTTCTTAATGAAGTATAGCATCAAATCAAACAAAAATCATATTATTCATGAAGAATAATAGATAAAATAGAGACTATTTGAATGCTAAATCAGTCATTATCTTAATATGAATGATATCTCACATGAATTCTCGGTCAAGTCTTATATGAAAGTCAATCTATAGGATAACATCTGCTGTCACAGAATATTCTGCAGTTCTATTGTGATGATCAATAGGGAAATATTTAATATAAGAAAATAAGAACTTAAGGCTCAATCATAAAAAGAGAGGAAAGAAGAAAAAATAATAGGAAAGACTCAAGTTTTACTCATATTTACTAGAATTTATTATTTTTATGCAAATCATTATAAGAATTATGCCATTTTTGGATTCATTTTTAGCAATACGTTTGTTTGCCTAATATTTTGTAATTTAACTCTTCATAGTTTAGAGAATATTTGATAAGTCATATTGTTTTGGATCTAAAATAATGTCAAGATTGAGAGTTGCTTTAAGTTAATGGCATTAAAACAATTTACTTCTATTTCTTTCTGCTGCTCAATTGAACAGAATGTCTTCAGGAACTGTATCATGAAATATGAGCAAAAATTCTAAATGTGTCATAAAAAACATTAAAGAGAATTGTCTTTCGTTATCTTCTATCAAACAGCCGACCATATTATGATAGTATTATATCTTTTATGGTATACTATCTTTTTATTTATTCCATTATTATTCTTGATATTATGTCTAGATTTGTTTTCGCTTAAATTGATAGATATCATGTTGTTTTGTTTTTTCAATGACTTATAAACTCACAAATTTATTCAATAATCATAATTAAGTTTCCATTAGAGAAATATATTTAAATGCCATTTATAACCAGGAATTCAAATTTTCAACATTAATTGTGTAATTAATACTATTATAACTAATGAAGTAAAAGTTTTATAGGAATAAATTTAACTCTTTTTACCTTTAGTTTTAAAAATAAAGTAATTTTCGAGAATAAATTTCGTTGAAAACTAGAGCAACGTTTAAAATGAATGAATTGCCGCTCTTCCGAAATATTATAATGAGACTGATTCTCATGAAAATCGATGTGATTTCATCATAGAGACAACTGTTTTATTCTAGTAATCCAATCATACATTTCACTTCTACTTCATTATGCTTTCACTTTGAGACAGAGGTTATATTCTTAGAAACGGCAAAATAATTATGAATAAACTATTTATAAGCAAATTTTCAACCATTTTCGAGAATATATTTCAAATTCAACAAAATTTTTCAAGAGATAGCAATGTTTGACTCAAAATCTCTTTTATTGAAAAAATATAGGATAATAACTGTACGAAATATGGTTGAAGTTTGAGTTCACGTCTGAGCCCGAGTTTCAGCACATCTCTAGTTTCATAAAGTTGTAAACATATTGTACAGAATGTGTAGCAAAGATTACACAATCAGCAAATGGATTGTGTAGAAAGAAAAAGCTAGTCTTCATAATTGAATGTTATCATCACTTTTTCCTATATTTTCAGAAGGAAAGAATCAAAAGAAATAATTTTTCCATTGCATTAAACATGTGACTTATAAGACAGAAAAGTATTTCACTTGTTTAAGGTTTACAAAATCTTTATTGAAAAAGATTGAATTTTTTTTATTAATCAAGTTATTTTTAATTTAGAATAAAAAACTAAATATTTGAAGCGAAAAGTATCGCTTCTAACAAAAAGTAATGATTTTATCAAGTTTTTCCTCTCAGATAAACTAAATGCTAATGAATTCTTGTAATCTAATGAATAATGTGTAGCTTATGTTTAAAGACAATTCCGTTAAAGCATAATATTCTTCTGAAGATATTTTTCTGAAGAAATTCTTCGAAGAGAAACATATTTACCTATTATTTTCATATCGAAGAAATTAATCTTTTTATTCCAGTCACAAAATTTTAACTCTTAAGTTCTGGTTTTCTCAACTTTTTGATGAGAAATAGATAAAGAATTTGTTGAAAACTTTGAAAATAAATTAACTCGTAATGAACTTCTAAAAGGGCATTGAAATAGAGCATCATTTATCTAAAGAGCAAATGCATGAAAAAATCATTTTATTCTATGTTATTGTAAACTTTACAACTTAGATGTCTAAGAAGAATGTGTTTTACAATAGATTGTTTTGAATACTAAAGTTTCAGAGAGATCTAAATTGCTTTCATGAGACAAAAGTGATTTTCAAAGTAAAAGATAAACTTAAAATATGAAATTTTTCAAAAGTAATCTTTCCTTCTCTTATACCAAATCATTCAATTTTTTAACTTATTCTTTAAATTTGTGAAATAAAATAAACCAATTTAATATTTTTCATGAAGTATCCTATTTATTGAGAAGAAAATGTTGAGCAATATTTTGTTAGAGAAATATTAAATTTAATTTTAGTCATGATACAAAAGGGATATGAAAAAGTGAGTTTTCCATATTCTGTTTGTCAAATTTGAATATTTTTATCAGTTGTGATGTTCATAATGCGTATTCATTCTTGTATCAGAATTCTTATATCGAATATTTACAATTCAAATCCAAGTTTGAATAAATATATGAACGCTGTATGAGAAGAAGTGTATCAATCAAAAGGACTTATACTATGTATTAATAAAAGTTTTTCTTTTAAGTTTTCAGAATTTTATTATTTATTGAGTTTTGAAATTTGGTATTTATTGAATAAAAATAGAAATTTCAAACTTGATGAATAGGGCCCACAGCAAGTTAAGTATTAGTCAAAGTAGGTTTTACTTCTTTATACAAATGCGAGTTCTGTAGGGTTGAGTACTTTTATTGATATCGACTTATGTTTACAGTTCCTTAAAATATTGAAAGGATTTGATTTATAAATTCATAATAAATGTCTTCATACAACTTTTAAAGAAATCTAATGTAGGAATCATGAAAAACTTTCAATGCATTCTCTCAATAAAATACTGTAAATTCAATTTTTTTAAGTATTGAGAACTTAAATATTCATTAAGTGTGAAATTTCTTATCTCATCTCTTAAAGTTTGAGATAATGATCAAAAAATCAATACTCAATGACCCAAAACTTGATTTTGACTGAACAAACTAAACTGCATTCTCTTATGATTGAAAGGTTTCTATGATTTCCATCTCATACAAGTCTTCTCAATCGATAAATACTTAGTCAGTGAAAGTTTTTCTCTTTTTATCACATATTACTCTTGAGTTTATTTGAAGATAAAATTTCTAGTTAAATTTCAGCTTTAAAAAGTCAGACTAATCTAATTTTGAGTAATTTTATATGAATACTTAGGCCAAGAGCTTAAGATACTTCTTCTCTTACAGCTTCATAATGTAATCGATATAAATATCATTCAAAGGGATGCTATGAATACTATTATTTATCTGTTGACTTGACCTAAATTGATAAAAAAAATCAATTTAAATTAGATTTCAAGAGAAAAATTTCAATTTAATTCACAGAACATAATTAAAAATAAATGAATTGAGAAAAATATGAATACTAGTAAAATGCTATTTTCATTGATTGTATTTTGATATGAGTTTTGAATTCGTAGTTTATTCGGAAAATTATTTGAAAATTTTCCACATTTTGGCAAAATTAATAAACTTTTATGCATTTTAATTAGATTTTCCTATTATTTTGCGATATCAGAGATTGAATATTTAGACAGAAAATGAGTCAACCCAACAAAACTTGTTTTCTTTGTATGAATTTTATTGATTCAAACTCTAAACAAACATACAAACATGCAGACAATCAAATAAATATATCCAAAGTTAGATAAAATGAAAGAATATGTTTCTTTCCGACATTGAGTTCTGTGTTGAGAATTTTTTAATGTATGAAATGAAACAGTGATTTTTGCGTCAGTTGTTTTAAGTCAAGACAAGTAAAACAATGATGAAGCTAAAGCTCAGTTTGTCTATTACTTCAGTATCATTATTATCAATTCTACTATTTCTTAATTTAATTTTATTTATTATTTGTTTAATCTTCAATTATATCCTGAAGTTATTCAGTGGTTTTAATTAATATGTAACACATTTAAAGAAATGTTTTATTAAAATACTTCATTCTTAGAATTGAAATGAAGATTGAATTGAGTAAAATTACTTCTTAATTGACTCTAAATAATAATACTGTGTTATGGTTTTGATTAGTTAATCCATTTAGTGCATTAAGATTTAATTTTTAGATCCTAACCCATCTCAATATGCAATTGAATCCCACACTATTCCGCAAATTTCATCAAGACTGGGATTCATTACGTAATACTTATGAATAATAAATCATTTGCTTAATCTATTTAATGGGTCTCTTATCAGCTTGAAATGCGAGCTTCGAATATATCACTAAAACAAACTCAAAGTCTTGATTTTCATAATTTTAATTAATTTTACCTTCAATTTAAATGATTGAGTTTTAAAATTTAAAGCTTTTAAAACAATTTCAATGAATATCACTGTATAGAATCAAATATTCATCAAGTAATTGAAGTAATTTTTAAATATTCATAATTTGTTTTAATTTTTCTAATGAGAAGTCTTTAATCTTTGTTGAACTTATTATTGAATTACAAACATGAATAACAAATAATTGATTCTATACATTGGTTTTTCCCCAGAATCCTCATGTTTAGTCACACGGAATATCCAGAATTAATCATTTTTAGTGAATAAGCACAATATTAACCTAGAATTCAATATTCAGAGTAAGACTCCATTAATGATAGCTTAAACCCATTTTTCTATAATAATCGTATATTTGAATAATAAATGGTTCAAAACTACAATTTAAAAAAGAATTCCTTCAAAATGATACCGGTATTCGAACATTAGTTTAATGGCCAAAAAATTTTCAATTAGCAAAATTGCACCCTTTTATGTCTCTCTATTTCTCTTCATTCATCAAATTTATACATAACAAAAGTGTCCGAATTATTATAAGCGCGAAAACAAGTTCAGTAATGATCATAATTTAACTGGTATTTGTTGGCAAAAATTGGATGAAATCATTATGTGTTTCTTAGCAACTATTGGATGGATATATACTAATAATAATTGTGATGCTCAGAGCTCTTTACGGAATCTCTCTCTCTCTCTCTCTCTCTCTCTCTCTCTCTCTCTCTCTCTCCCTTGTATCTAAACTTATGAATAGCCTTAAAAGCCTTAAAAGGCAACGGCTAATAAAAATTAATGACAATTTGCTTTGTAGTTAAGCTACGATTCAGTTAACCTGAACACTGACTCGAGTCTGAAATGTATATAATATATTCAAAGCGTAATGAACCTGAAATCCGCCTGAGTCTCAAATTTGTTGGTCTATTCCTAAGTAAATGCAAGTTTTAGGAATTTTAGATTCTTAAGAGCTCAGGCTTCTCGAGTGAGCCCTGTGCTCATCACTGTTACCATTTTAACGGCTTTCACTTATACTAAATGAGTAAATATATGAAGTTTTTCTAGCGTTAAAAGTTAATCGTAATAAAAGATTGCATAGTCAAAGAAATAATGAAATTTAATTCTCTAGACTTACAGCCCATTTGCATATTATTATATAGATGTAAATTTGAAAAGAAAATTCCTTCATTCAATAACTGGAAAATTTAATTAATTAATTTTGGAAAAATGGTAAAATGAAATCCTATTTTTAGCATCCGATTAATGATAAATCGGCGGTTTGTTTTATGTCACTTTGAAAACACAGATTTTGAAAAGAGTTAACTGCAAACGTTAGTCGAAAATGATAGGCTTATGCTATTATTTTGCTGGTCTAACCCTAACAAGAGTAGTGTTACAAATAATTTCAATATTAATTTATGTTGGCGTGTATAATATCATAGCTTGCATTTCAGTAAAACGTGTCACAACTGGAATATATTTATAAGGAAAACAACTGTTCTGGTCATAAATCTCATGATATCAATGAATTTCTTTTCTTTTGGGTTACATTTAATATCATAAAAGGGAAAATAGGACTAAATCTTTGTTGCGCTCTTAATATTATGGGCAATAAGAGGCGTATCTATTGTAATCATAATCAAAGTCTTTATGGTCTTATACAAGAATCTCATAGTATTTTTGTGTAACAATTAAACAAAGCTATAATCAAAATAACACAAAAGTTTTGTAGAATTGAAGGCTTAAAAACTCAAATTGAAAAATCCTTTTTATGATGGCATTAAAAATGTGCCATAAATTTTAGTCCAACTATAAAAAGATTTATTATGTGTTTAGTGTCCGCCACTGTAACTATAATCTCATAAGGTTTTAGAGCCTTACGGGAGAGTCTAAGAAATCACGCTCTCATGCATTTTTGGTCGCTTAATATTGACAACTTTTACCAATGGAAGAGTTTGGCAGCTCTTTCGCCAAACCCATATTTCATTGTTTCTTATTTGATAGCAGAGAAACTGCATCAACAATAAGACTGACTGAGAGAGAGAAAAGATCAATATTTTTCTTGTGCACATCTTCTCCTATCAACTCTTTTATTATCAATTCCTGAGACGATACTTATTATGCTCTGAAGCTGTGGAGAGAATAACTCATTTTGAGCTGAAAAATGATTATTATTCTCTATCGCAAACATAGCATACATTTAAGAATATTCTTATATTTTCAATAAATTTGGATTTAGAGCAAAGATTTTAAATTCTGGATGGAATTCATGAGTACATTATGGATATATCTCAAGCTTATTCCGATTCCTAAATATAATCTCTTATAAGTTTGTCATGAGATTAAGTCTAAAAAATGTCTCGTTATTCATATAATCAAAGCTCATATTCTGATAGATATTTAGTTTTTGTGACGGATATATTGCTTATTATAACTTGGAGTGATTTTTCTCTTTTATTTTGATTGTTATGAAAGATCATGTTTTGTGAAGCTGTTGAGCAAATTTAATGCTATATATATATAACTGAGGAAATGGCAAATAATAAAAGTATTATTGATTTGAGAAAAAAGAGAGAACTCAACAACAAAATCTGTCAAAAAAGGAATCGAATTATGATTTATTTTTTTCTAACTTAGTTATCCAAATAAAACTTTTCCATTCGGTTAAGTACAGAACAGTTGTGTCCGAAGGGAGATCTGCGAGCCATCAATGCTATCATGAATAAAGTTTTTGGTACGTAAAATCTTTTTTAAAAGAATTCAGTCATATTTCGACTTCAATTTCTTGAATTGTATTACGAAAAACAAATACTTCGTATAATAGCTTTTGAAGTTTTAGTTCTTTGTTCTCTAAAAAGGGAATACTTGATCATTAAACAGATTACTTGAAATATTTCATTTAAAACTAGTATCAAAATAGTTGGATAGCTGTGTAATACAAGAAAAAGGGTGACCCAATTCAAAATAATGTGGAATCCAATTGTGAAATTACATAAGAATCTAAACTTTTGGAGCTTTAGGAGCGTGAAAATTGGTCTCAGGCTTAAATGACTTGTCCATGACTGGTATGGGAAATCATATGTCAAAAGAAGCATAAATGTTGAACTTCAATGCACTTTTTCATTAGTATAGTTTCGCTGATATGTGCGCTATTTTCTAAATTACATCTAAAAGCCCTTATATTTTTATATTCCTAACCAACAAAAGCTTTAGTGTTTGTAATTCTTTATTGAAATCACGTAATGCTCTCATTGCTGGCAAACGACAAATATTATGTATTGTGTTGTCTCTAATGGTGTCATTTAATTGCATTCGCATACTCTTTCATGAGGATGCGTCGCATCAGACTTCACATTTCTAATTAGTAATGAGAGTTGAGTGCAATTTCCAAAATTTAATTAAATATAATCAGAAAGCATTTTTCAATCACATCAAATCAAATTTCCAAATATCAATCTATGACTAATTCAAAACTTTTCAGTAATTCTACTCTAGACTTAGGTTGTAATCGATAGCCGAATATCAAGATCAATAAACTGTTAGCAGAATATTCTTTAATATTTAATCAGTTCTTACTTTAATATTGTTGTTTCAATACAAAAAGTTCATATTTTTCTATGCAGTAAATAATCGATAGTTGCCTTACAATAGATTCAACAATAAGACTGATCTCATGCAGAAAAGTGTGCTATAAGTGCATAGTTTAGTCATTTTGCTGCAAATACTGTAATATCAGTTTTCTTTTAGTAATCAATAAAAAGATTGACTTCACGAGAGATTTAATGGAATAATATGAAGCCAATCGAGTGAATTTAACTCATTATTAGAAGAATATACTGTAGAAATTAAGTTTTCTTTTCAAATGAATTTCAACAAATTGAAAGTATTTCGAAACAAAATAAGAAATGCTTTGAGTATACATTTATTTCTAGTAAAATATATAAAATTCATTGAAATCGAAGTTTTCATATTATTAATGATGATTGAACTGACAGCTCGTTTGATATATGCTTTAATAACTTTTTTAGTAAATCTTGAAGAAAAAGGTTTGAGTCGACACTTCATTAACGCTCATATAATCTATCAAATTGTTTAATCTGAATGTAGCTATTTTTCATCAATAATGAGAGTACTAATCATAAATGTGTTATTACATTATTTGTCTCTTCTATTGACATAAGTTAAACCCAAAACTTTCGTTCAATGCTTTAATCGAATAACTTTTAGGTTCGTTTCATAGAAAATCAAATCATTTCTTTTATCTTTTCGATTCGGCATTCTATGTGTCGTGTTTTCATGACTGCCACTCGTCTTCATTTTAACCAACAGTAAGGCTTATAAAATTCAATTTTCCAAATGTCGACTTTCGGCTTTCAAAGTATCTGTCAATTTTTGATAACTTAAATCTTTCGATTATACTTCAAAATTCATTCAAAGTATTACTCAGTTATTCTAGTTTTTAAATTCTTCCAATTTATTTGATTTTATTAGAAGTTCTATCAAAAGTGCTTTGCTTTGGGTCTCTTTTTCTATCTTATATTTAGAAACTCGGGGTCACGAGTTTGTGTACAGCCATATGTGTTACAGATATATTGTTTGATTTCTAGTCACTGATCAATATTCCATAACATCTGCGAAAAGTCGCAGATAGAAACACATTTTTTTTATAAAAGACTTTCACTACTTATAGTTTATATCATAGGAAAAAGAGGAGAGAGTGGGAGAGAAAGAGGGAAAGAAAGAAAGAGAGAGGAGAGAGAGAGGGAGAGAGAGAGAGAGAGAGAGAGAGAGAGATGCTAATTATCAAACATATTAGTTGTTCGAGAAAAGATTCAAGAATTAGGAGAGAATGGGAGAATGCGGAAAACCATTGAGAAGAGTAAGAAAGAAATAATAAGTTTGATTATTCTCTCATTACAGGAAAAGAGCAAAATTACTTATTCTATAACTTTCTATAACTATTTTAATGATGATTCTAGATATCAATTTTAATGTGATTCAGAGCTAGTGTTTATCTTGAAGAAGGCAATAGTAGTGGTATTTTCTCTAGGAGATTGTATGATTGTAATTCAATGAATACATATTGTAAGACATACACAAACAGTAATCATCGCTAACATAACCATCACATACTCTGTATTCCATATGATTCTTTGCTTCAAAGATCGCATGCATTCGTTATTACATACAAATATTTTTATTGTATGAGAGAAAGAAAAGAGTTCTTTTAACTTGTTATTTGTTAGGCTTAGCGATGCAATAGTCACGAAAAGTGTTTCTGCAAATAATGACAAGAAAACATTATGAACTGTTAGCCCCGACTGTAAAACCTATCTATTGAATACTGAGTACTATAAGGTCTAAAACTAACTTTACTCGAAAAATGACTACAAAATTGAAATCTTCCATAGGATAACATTGATATTACACTTTAGATTTTGAGAAACAGATTCTGCCAAAAATTCAGGAAAATAACAAAGCATATCAATCTGTGAATTACTCTATTTCACAAAAAATCCGATTTAGAACCTTAATTAAGTTCAGTATTGCATTCATCAAATTTATTCATTAATGACTTGTAGTATTGATTAGATTAGGCTTTTGAAAGATTAATCATTTATTGATTATATTGAAGTTAAGCACCCAAACAGTTGTATAAACTTGTTTTCAAATTTATGGACTGAGAGTTTAATGGATTGAATTACACCTTAAAATGTATTGATTTTTGCCATTTTTACCTTAAATAAGACACTTGTCTAAAAGTAAAGTAGAATACAGTGTCGTTTCACGTCTGACTAATGAAAAAGTTACTCATTTTTTCATTAGAATAGATTAGAATAGATTTCATTAGATTTTCATACAAATCAAACAGAATCTCATATTTAATGTTGAAAAGAATGCAAATAAATTGATTTTGATTTACTTACACATCTTTTGACAAAATATAACTAAAGTTTAATATAGTTTAGTCAATACTAATATAGTATAACTGAAACTTATGAACACTTTTATTTATTTTCGGCAAACACTGAATGCCATTCGTATTATATTTTAATATAAAATATTGAATTTTTTTGAAATTTCCTTAAATAACTCAAGTATTTCTCATTTTATTGATAGAAAATAAACGATTCGTTGAGTTTTAATATAAATTCTCAGGAGAGTATGCATGACATGACATGTCATTTTATTGAAGTCAAATTATTTAGAGTTAGAGAAGGCAATTGTTTATTGAACTTTTATGTTAAACTTTTCAAAAATTTCAATTTAGTTTTATGTAATTAATTCAATTTTTAGGGCAACAGAAAGTGGTTCACTTCTAATTCAATT
>JAQFZT010000243.1:0-31751 GCA_034696325.1 Camisiidae sp. | reverse complement strand
TCTTCTGATAAAATAGAAGATGGCAATTTTTTTACCTACTTAAACCTTCAAAATATTTCAAATTGAAACTTTTTGAATCTTCCTTTTTAACCAGCGACTAATCTATTTAAATAGCGAAATGAAAGTTGTGAATGGAAAAGTTGATATTTTTCATACTATAAGTTCGAAGCTCAAGCTAAAGCTTGTGCAAAAATGAGCTTAACTTATGCTCTTCACTTTACAGAAAGCGAATAAGCGCATGGATTACATTGTTGGCAATGGTAGCTGTTTCATGACTGGCATATTTTATCGCATGGGAAATCAGCGATAAATACTAGTAACAAGTTTTATTTCAATTCAATTCAATTTATATAACAGTATTTAACTTATTATATAATATGTTTACAGAATTGGCATATTTTAAACTCAGAAATGTTATTTGCAACAGAGGTTTACATGACGTTCGTTTGCCTATCGGTGACATCCATTACTACTCTAACAGTTCATTATATAGTATATTATATGATACGAATGAAACGCCTTTAGCGAACAAAACGAAACAATTTCATGTTGATATGCATTCATGACAATATATTTGACATAAATGTTGTATTGCATCACAATTGCTGCAACTGACACACCAATACGTGACAATCACAATTGAATTTGGCTACAATGCCTTTTATAAACTCTTATGCAATGCGGGTCTTTATCATATTTGAAAGGATCAATTCCGTTCTCTTTTCTATTTTCAAATAAACAAGTTTTCAATATGTATTCAATTTACGGTTACCAAGTTTTTAAAACTCAAAATATCTAAATTTACAAAAATAATCAAAACATTTATCACATTTTTCCGAAATTTAAATTCATTTCACTTAATCAACAATTTTCATTCATTTAAATTGAGTGTTTAAACGAGTCATTTTCATTCGCTTTTGTATTGTTAATCAATCGTTTCTATTACTTTTAAGACCTTCATTGAAGTCATGTTAAAGTAAGCTTCAGTGCGATTTATTCTTTATGCATATTTTAGAAATAAAGTAAATAATCATTTCATCGATAATTACGATAATAATAGAAAAATTGAAATGTATAAATCCTTACACTTTTATGTATAGATGAAGTTATGATTGGCAGTACTTACAGAGACCTTCAAATCTGAACTTAGTAGGGATGGAAGAGATACATTTAACGTATAATACATGTCATTTTTTGGAACAATACAGTTACGCTTAAATGAATCGAGAATATTTATTTGAACATATACTTTATTACAAAAAAAAATTTTATAATGTAAAAAGATGTCTTACATTAAAATATATATTATTCTAGCTAAATATTCTCGATTAGTTTAAGGGTAACTGTACATGCAATGTAGCGCCACCTATTGGAAAGTATCGAAATTTGAAGCTAAAACTGTATTTTATCAATGAGTGCTAAAAATTAAACACTGACTTATCGATTATTGATTATTTATTTGATTGATTTTATTTTAATTATAATGATGAGTCGAAAAGAACTTATGTCGTATTAAACTACCATTCGGTTATGGCTTATTAGTGGTCTCGTAATGAGAAAGGCTTAATTTGATATGAAATTCAGTTGAGCTAGGTTATGTTAGATTGTGGTATTGACACGCGGTAACCATTTAGGTCGGGGAGCCCTAAAAAGTAAAGCAGTGGTTGGCACCTCGTGGTCCGCGGGCCAGATCTGGCGCCTGATTGAGAAAATTTTCTGGTCAGCAAAAGATTTTCATGAAGTTCAACTTTTCAATCAAAAAAAAGAAGTTCAATGAATATAAACAAAACTCAAATTAAACTTAAATTTTCATACAAAGAATTTTATCAGTGTATTTGAATCAATTATTAAGAAAATTTAATACAGAAATTAATTCACACTTTCATAACCCACTTTAAATTTATTTCATTGCTTTTCCGAAAGAAATTTATAAATAATATTGTGGCCTCCGATGACCTTTCATATGTACCTATCACGTACATCGATGGTTTAGCGGAAGATTTAGTCATTTTCGACTTCTTTTGCTTTATTTTTAATAGAAAAATATTTGGTTCTATCAGTTTTCTGAAGATCGGATTTGGCCCAAAAGCATTATATACGTGCCAAACACTGTTATAGACTAGAGAAGTGAAGTGTATTATAGGGTTTATTATTTAAGAAAAGTAAAGAAGCAGTAAATCAAAAGATTATGCGCAGAAAATCGATTTTCGAAATTAAAATTCAGGGAAAAAATAAATTGAATTTGATTTTTAGCCATGCATTTACTAGCATTAGACTATTCGCATATCTTTGATATCAAATTTCATGCATTACGTGAAATGCAACGATTGCTATATTTGTGAATAACGTTATGCTAATTCTTGTTCATGTTCTTAGAAACAGCCAAATAGTATCAAAAGTGCTCGTTTTGATCAGAGATCGACACATCAGTTGTAAATCTTGTGTTAAAAAGCTTGTGCTTAAGCTTTTCTCTAATAAAACTTTTCTGTTTTAATCTTTAACCGTTTAGAAAAACAAAAGCTTTATGAAATATTTCATTATTCAATACAAATTGAAGCAATTAATTAATTTTTGATTTTAATTAAAATTATTCGAATCATTTCGACAGTTTTTAATATAGGAAGCAGTTTATCATTCTTGAATTCGACTCTTGTTGTAGAAATAAATAGCAAGCATTCCATTCTAATAATTGAAAAGAGCAGATACACAATAAAAACAATGATCACTCAGTATAGCAAGTCGTATTGCTCCTGGAAAAATGTAGATCTCTATTTGTTTATTACAATTGAATCAGTTGAAAATCTTTTTTGAGATTCTATATAATCTATTGCTAGAATCTTCAAATATATATTTAATTAGCGTCTATGTGTGAGTATATAAATTAAGTCTGAAATTTAAAGTTTAATACTTATATATACCTGTATGTGGACGAAGGCAAGAAACCTTCATCAACTCATTCAACTTAATTTCTTCACAATTTAATATTGAAAAAACTTTGTCTTTTTTTAATTTCATTTGCTATCTTATTCACTTTACCTGTTTAAAACTTGAATACCTTTTATTATTGCGAGTAAAGTTGATTGTTGAGTGAATTTATGAATTTATCTATCTATTATGACTATCAGAGTTAATATGATTGAGAGCCAGATTCCATTTTTCAGTCAATAGAAAAGAATTTATTTCGGCGCTCAAAAATTTTCGTATAATTGAAAGCTAGATTTCATTGTGATGCTTTCACAACAAAAAATCATTTTGGATTTTATCGTCCAATGAAATTTTCAACAATTTAGAACTTTTTCTGTCGTTAAGTGAAAACTTTTGATGACTTGTTTAGAAGTAATTACTTAACTTTTATAGAGAATGATTTACTCTCTCATCATAACAATGAATATAATAACATAAGAGCTTCGAAATCATTCTTCCTGACAATGGATAAATATTACAATAAGAGGAAACTTAAATTTTTTGAATGTTGTCAACAAATATGTGCATAAACAGACTGATAGGGTTTGAAAACTTTTTTATTCGTCTATTTTCCACAATACGAGTTAATAACAGATTCTGATGTAATAGAAAAACATATTTCTTGAAGCAATTGAATACCTTTTGTGTATTTAAAAGCAAAGTTTATATAATCCATTTGAAATAAATCAACAGAAGAAAATAGTGGGCAAATAATGTTTTAAAGGAATAGTATGAGAGTTCACGTGAGAGACAGCAATAGAATAGTGGTCTATACATTTAATTTGAAGTCTAACAATTGGCATAGCATTGAACACATTGAGCAACAATCATGAATCAAGTTGTTCTCACAAATTCAGGTCTGCGTAACAAAGTGGCAATGCATTGATGTGCTATAGAGAAGAAAAACTGGCGGAATTGGGAATCTAAAAAAGTAAATGTACTTCAATAGTATCCAATGATGAATGATATCAGCACGAGATGGATGGGCGATACAATCGGGTTATGGGAAGACTAGTGGAAAAACAGTACGAACTTTGCTTTTTACAAGAATCAAAGCCCATAGAGAAAGCATAGAAAGCATATTGATTTTTAAGATCGGCTTTTCTAAAACATTACTGCAATATAAAAGTATATATAACTTATATATATTTTCCTAAAATAAAATTTTTTGCTTCCATTTCATAAACTTAGTTTTGATGCATAGCTATAAAAGATAACAGATAACAGTTGGCATGAAACTTATGGCATCCCTCACTGTGTGAAACTCATAACCCGTTACAAGAAACTCACCGTTTATTGCATGGTTGGTCATCATAGCTGAGACCCATGTGATAACGTGATCAAAAATTCTTTGCTCTTCATATATATATAACTTTTTTTTATTTATTTTATATTTTATGATAAGAAAAAACAGTAATGATATATCTTTAAATCTCGTGCATCTAAATTGCAGAAAAACTTCACTTTTGTGTCCCTTTTATTCAGTTTGTCGTTCAAAATCTTCTTTATCTTCAATCTTTTCTTTCTGAAGTTATAAAACAACATCACTTGTGTCGCAAAGATTTCTAGACTCAATATAATCCATAGTACATCGATATAAGAATGCGTACTCTTCCTATATAAACATACAAATATAAGATAAGAAGCAAAAAAATTTTTGTGATTATTTTCAAATTTGCTCAATTTTTTATGCTATTCTTATTATGTAAACTAATACATCATTTAATATCGATGGCTTTGATCTATTCATAATTCATATGATAAAGCCATGCATTTAAAGTAGTGTCTAATGTGAGAACTTTTTTTATTAATTTAAATGATCTCATGCTTTGCCTATTCGTATCGTGAGTATAATCATAAATGAGAAAATAATATACTGTAGAAGAATATAAAAAGAAAGAGAAAAAATCTGTAATTGTTTGAGCGCATGATATGGGTTATAAATTTTGATGTCCCACAAATTGAAAGCAAGAAATTTTTCTTTTTTCACAATATATAACTTATAATATATGACTTACAAATGTTTGAAAAGTTGAACATCTTTGTAATTTAGTGGCTCTGGCCGTTTGGAATACATCCACTCTTTTATCAACTCTAATCTGCTGAATAATACTCAATAACGAGATAAAAATACTTGATCTTTGAGAACCGTCTCGACAATGAACTAGAATTGGAGAATTGGTTTCATAGGTCTGTAGTACGGTTTCGCACAACGTAATTATAGGAAATGTTATCTCTGGTATAATTTGATTATTCCACTGAAGAAATTGATAAAGTGTTACTTTGTGTGGAGTGTCGATCACGCACGACAACTTTGATACTTGCAATTGACGCGTCACAAAGTATTCATTAGATTGATTGGACACTTGGCTCATGAGTTTAACGGCATAGTTCTTGTATGTAAATTCATCTAAAGGCCAATAACAGAAGTCACTCATTTGCGAAAGCATTACTATAGTCGTCAGATTTTGCTCATATACCTAATGAAGACACAATCATAAATTGCATTAAACAGCACTCAATATAACGCTCACTATTACTCTATTTACTCTATTTCTCATACCATGCAAAAGAATTCGTTTACTGTAGTTTCAAGTGGATCTTGAGTTGCAATGAATGTCAAGTGACGATCGTATCCCTATAATATTCAGATCAATACCAATTTGTAGTTACTTAATGTCAATTATGCACTAATAATTAATAAGAAAATATTTGAATCTAAACTTTTCCCTGTAAAAGACACTTTTTTGCAATGACTCAAAGCTCGACAGTTCATAAACTTCATAAACTATTTAAGGTTCACTAAAATCAAATTCTTAAACAAATTCTTAGACTTATTTTTAGTTTTTCAAATTCTATAATGAAATAAATAAATAAATTGCAAAATATTCTCTTAACATATCTATAAGTTGTAAAATATGGGGAGAATTATATTATTGGGTATAAACTTAACCTCAATGTAAGTTTGGATTTGATAACTTAGCTGTGAAACCTTAAAAGCTATGAAAGCTGTGAAAGCTATATAACAATTCACTTGCTATAAAAGTTAATGAAAATCACTTTGATATATAACAGAAAATCTTAATAAGAAAATCAAAATATGGGAAAAGTAAGGAAAATCAAATTAATTAAAGTTCAATACAATCCCATTCTATAGTAGTTTTTACTTATTAACTGCAATACTCTTTTGATAGTTTTAATTGATTATAATAGTGTCCAATTCCATGAAATCCTTAATTTAATTAACTTTCTCCAGCCCTTAATGAATGCCAAAGTGTTAGATATTTGATTACCTGAATCAAAGATGCATTAATATATCTCGACTCATCATCAATACTTGCCGGCAGTATTACACGATTTATTTCATCTGTATAAATAAAATATAAACACAAAATGAGATTTACGCCTGCAATACAAAAGTTACATTTAGTAATTTAGAGATGTCTCATAAATTTTGTGCTCAGATTAAATCCCTTATGTATGTGTTCGGAAATTTCATGAACTTAAATATGTGTCGCCTTTTGAACATAAAAATTCCTTTAATGTTAGCATAAATTGCTCATTACTTCATGAGCTTAAATTAAAGTTCAATTTATAATGAATTTTTAGCTTAATTTGAGCTCATAAATTAATTTTGCAATCAAATTCTTATGTAATAATACTATGAAAATTCTTATGTTAATTTTGGTAAAAGATTATTTTTGTATCATTTTTCGAAACATGCTTTAAAATCAATTAGAGGTTAATTCATTACGAGAAATGTGCACTTTTTTCTTCTAATTATTCAATTTCAATAAACAACTCATGCATTAATATTTATCGTCAACTATTAGTCTATAATTAAATTATTTTATTCCGGTTTTTGTATCATTTATCTTATGATTAATATATTTAAGAGTTATATTTTTGAGCTTATAATATAACAAATAATCAAAATGTGATCTAAAAATTGAGAGTTTAAGCGAAAAATAGTGAATTTGTTTAGAAGTTCTTATATTCAAAAAAGATTTCAAGCCTTTTTCAATATTATATTGAGTTTCATGCTTTACTTAAATTTAATATTCTAGAAGTTACTCAAGATTTCATATTTTAAAATGAAATATACTGTCCCTTCCTATTGATCCGAACACAAAATCGGACTTTTGAAGGGATTTGAACACAGGATATAATTTATCACTCAAGTCAACTATTGAATGAGTTTGTACGTGAAAAGAGACTCAATTAAACGACTGAACTATATGCGAAACTTAGTCTGTTTAGTGATTATATAAGTTACTACCACAAAGACTTAGTAAAGTTTGAGTTATAAAAAGTGATATTATGATTACAGGAATTAATTGATGACAATAGTAAAGCGATTAAGTTGTCTTACATGGAATTACGTGACTGCACCGATTCTTATTGACATTATCTGGCATTATTCCATACTCGCATGATTTAGGATCATCGATAGTGAACTCGAGTCTCTGTAAGAATATAGGAATAGAAGGCTTTCAACTTATAAGTAACTATTAATAACTGTACACACACTGAAAATAAGATTGAGATTATTTTCAACCAACGGTAAACCTATTGAAAAAAGGAATGTGAGAAGAACTTACATCAAATTGAGTATTAAGAAGATTGACATTCTCTATTTGCTCTTCCAGTATTTGCTGGTAGTAATCGCCGAAATGATCGATGTCGACCTCAGTGTCTCCAAAATGAGCAAATTCTAGTAGCGCTCGATAGATAAAAATGTATTGGTTTAAGGTTTGTACGCAATGATTGCGTTGATATCGCAAATTGAGTACACACTCATAAATGTTCACAAATCCTGAGATGATTTCAGGCAATAAAGAATCGATAGCTATGTAAGTACCGGATCGGCCGAGACCTGCACAACAATGAACAACAAGCGGTCCTTTGTCTGCACAATAGTTTTCATTGACATGTTTTATGAACCTAAGAATCCTTGCTTGAGATTCTGAGGCTGAAAAGTCTCTCCACATTGTATAATGAAATTGCAATATATCTCTACTATATTTATGATCAATAGTTGACAATTGAAACCTACGTATTATATAATCCGAATAAATGCGTACACTTTTGACTGACACTAAAAATGTGTCATCAATTGTTTTGACGCTATCATCGAACCAATATTGAGCACATTTAGCATTTCCCTGTTCTTCACAACCGGTTAACATCACAATAACAGATGATTCATATTCATAGACCATTCTCCAGAAGTCTTTAATAGTTGAATCAAGTGGTCCCTGAGTGCATATATACAACTTGTCGCCATAACTAACAAAATTAGCGTTAATATAATCAGAATTGGGTTTTCCATCGATGAGTGAAAGACGAACCCGAGTTTGATCATAACATTTAACAGAAGGCAATCGATTTTTATGCTCATTCTCTTCTACATCATTGGCTAGTGTTGATCTGTCATCAAACGATTGGGGCAATGAATTGAATTCAAGCTCAAACAGATGATTATTTTGAGCAATTCTTTCGCGATAGAGTTGTGCCAAATTCGACACATGAATAGGCATTACAGAAATGAAGTGATTTGCGACTGCATTAGTTCGCATGGATGGCAAATAGCCGTTTGTAATCAAACCATTTGAATGCACATGTTTTGACTGTTGTACTGAAGTTAATCTTTCACGTGTGCCGTCATTAAGATTATGTACTGTATTTGTATCATTACTACGACGTATTAATAGCCACAGAATTAAAATAACAATTAACAAAATAAGTGCGATTCCAGAAATAAGGCATAAGAGAATAGTAGTGCTCGGATTTCCAATTGATGATAATAGAGGGGAAACCGCATTCGTTGACGTCGGCATTGATAATAATGGCGATGAACTGGTTTGCATTGGACTTAAATATGTGCTCTGCTTTCTTAATATGACTCCATTTGTACCCAAGACGTGAATCTCGACAAAACCTGTATAATTGGTTAACTCAGCTAATGGTCCGTCATCTATCACTCCGCTTGTGTTTGACATCAGCTCCGCCTCACTATTCAATCCCATATTCACTTTGGCTGAACGTAAACAACTCGAATAATTTCTATCACCAATAATTACCTCATTATTGAAATCATCTGAGTTTATTTCATCGGCAATATATGCTTGAGGTTGGAATACTTGATGATAATGGACTTGAGCATAACTCGTTACGTTGAGCTCAGATGGATTTGATGGGAAATCCGATAATGTGTAACCAAATGGAAGCTTAATCACAAACACTCTATAACACGATATAACACCGAATCTTTCTGAGATTCGCGGCACAACCATCTTTAATTGACCGATTGTCTCAGTTTGTTCGAACTTAAGCACTGCAAAATTGTGTTGCAATTGTGGAGGTGTTGCACACTCAACATTATTGCTTACATCACTCCATGAGCCACAACCACTTAAATTGATGGCACACATATGAACCGTGTAGTTTGTGTGAGCTTTTAATGGTAACTATAAATTTCAAATTCAAATCAAAAAATTCAATTTATAGTTAATGATTCAGAAGAAGTCAATAATTCAATTTTCAACCAAATTTTCAAAACTTTAAACTTATAATATTCTGGTTTTTCTTAACACATTTGAAAATATAATTTTCAAACATAGGTCTGAAATTAACGAAATCTTTTTATTCGACGCAAAAGAAGATAATGAATGGTTAATTGGTTGCAGAAATTGGAAACACATGACATGATATGAACTTATTATGAAACACAGACTAAGTCCAATTTGTTATGATAAGATAATATCTACTTTTGACATTAAATTACAGATCCAAAACATTTTGTTATCAACTTTGTTAAAAACAGATTTAACGATATATTACATTTCATAAGAGAAAAGATTATCAAATTTTTCAAAATGCTTAATACTTTCATACAATACGTTACAATTTGTGGTATTTTCCAGTTTATTATTTCCCAGTCTTGAAGTCAAATTAGAATATATCCCTTCACACAGAGTACTTATAAGCAAAAAAGGAGAACTTCTCATTGATTTGATTAGAGGCTGAAGTAAATCAAATTATAGATCACATTTCAGCTTAATTTGAATCTTAGGTTAAGAAGTTTCTCATAGGAATAATTTATTTTAACTATAAAAGATTTTAAAGGAGAATGTTTTGAAGAAACGTCTTCTTCTAACTTAATGCCTAATATCAAGAACTTGTCATTGAAAATATCAGGAACTTTTTATTTTTTGTGTTGAATTGAGACTTAGCAAGTCTTCCATCGAGAGTTAGAATAGAAGACAAGTCTCAAAGGACTGGTGAAAGTTAGAGAAAGAGCCCTGAGTCAAGTTATATAAACACAAAGTGGTGATACCATATGCACAAAAGTGGTGCACATAATAAGATTCGATCAAATTCAGTAATTTTGCACAACAATGAAATGCGAGACATCTAGAAATCACACTTTTCTAGATTCTTATGTAAATAAATTCCTTCACTTTTAAACAATTTTCTTACAAAACTTCCATTATATCTTTCAATTTGATATCATGAGTAAAGTAATACTTAAGTGTTAGAAAACAAAGTGATTTTTTCATATTTAAACCTAAAGTTATTCTCTTAAAACTTCAACATATATTTTAAATCTGAGAGTTAAGAGATTTGTTGTGTTATTTCACTGTAGGGCTCGATTCCGTTTTCCATAAGACTAAGCTCTCGAGTTTTATTGAAAAAGGAAGTGTCAGTTAAGAAACAATACTAAACTTGTGACACAATCTAAATATAAAAAATGATTATAATATGAACTATAGCTTCCTAAAGTCATAAAGGAATTAATAAACAAGTGGAGGGAAAGCTTTTTGAAACATAGAAATATTTGTGGTGTTCACACAATTTTGATTTCCTGTTAAACTCAAAAAGAAAAGAGAAATGCACTTATTTGAGGACTCCTGTCATGCAATGACAAGGATTCGCATTACGATTGAAGTAAGGAAGAAGTTTTGTAGAATATCAAACAGATATTATTCGTAACATCAGTAGCACTAGTATTCGAATCTGAAACATATTCCTCTGTGGATCTATTCTCGAAGTCGAGAAAAGATACTCTTAAAGATAATTCTTTGGAGTAATATTATGTATTCGGAGACTATTCTCTGATAATCTAAAAGAGAAAATTCTTAGAGTTGAGCAAAAAGTTGAATACTTTCATAAAAATCCCAATTGATTCAATATTTGGTTGAAAAATTCATTGTAATAAATAATAATTACTTAACATTTTAATTCTTTGGAAACAAGTTTTAATTTTGAATAAAGGACTGCTTGACTGATAAAACACTGTAAGTAAACGTCTATTTGATATTGAATACAGTATTATTTAATAGTTTAAACAATTTAATCGATCTGTTCTTGACTTTAGTCTTGTTTAAAAAGATTCAAATATGAGATCAAATGCTTTCGTTATTCAAATTATTTTCATAGATTTTGATAATTTAAAAGTATTTTGTGAGGAATTATTCTGAAATAATGGATTTAAGATGTAAAGCAAACAAAGCGTAGTCAGATTTAATCGATTTTCATAATAAAAATGGCAGTATTAGAGATTCATGTTCTTCAATGTTTTTATAATAGGATTAAATTTGATGAAACAGTTTTTAATACCAGCTTTTAAATAACAGTCTTTATCTAGGAAACAATGATTTAACTCTTTGTTCATGTTTATACCAAAATAAGTAAATGTTCAGTTTCTGAGTAATGAAGAGTTTCTTTGAATTTCAATTGATAAAAATGAGTTTTAGATCATTTACTAATATAATGCATACTTAATGTTGATGAGAATCTTATATCTATAGACATTCAAATCAACATTAGATCACAGAACAGGTTGAGAAATCATTGTATAATAGATCGATTTGGATTCGATCATTCATTGGAAAGAAGAGAGAAAATTCAACTTAAGCTTATTATTGAAAAAACAAATGTATGTAAAAAAGCTAAAACCCCTTCGTTTGAATATCAAAGTTTAAAGTAATTGTGAACTAAAATTTGGTTTAATCAATAACTTTTCCTTAAAATGTCTGAGCTTTAAATATTGATACATGATAGATAGAGGGGCTTTAAAGTTGAAAAATATCATGCGAAAGGATTTTTGATTTTTATCGCTTTAAGAATATGTGTTTTGCTTTGACTCAATAAATCTAAATTTTATTCGACAAAACTGTTGAACTTTGAGAATTTACCTGAATTTGATTTGTATGGTTATTATTAATTCGATGCCATTCAATGATATGGTCGGTCACAAACTGATTATTGCTATTGCGATACTTAGCATGTCCAACAATCGTTATATTATACCCAACAACAGTTCCGCGAGAATTATTGCTTTGTTGCCAAGAAATGTTTCCGTAGTTCGCATTTTTTGTAACGTCAAAATTACAATTGAGTCTCACATTTTTCGGAGGATCTGAATATCCATCACTGGTCTGGGCTGACAATTGAGGTTCAGACCAGTGACCACATCCAAGATATGAACAGGCGCGCACCTTAACAATGATCGGAATGGGATTTGTGAGAAAAACTAATCGGATTGATGGGATTTGACTTGATATTACCTGAAAAGAGTATTTAGTGGCTGGTTCGAGCCCTACAAATATATACATGTAATTCCTACGAGTCTCTTGTGCTGCGTCTTTAATAAGCATTGTCTCTCCTATAACAGAGGGTTCCTCAACATTTCTCAATTCCATTTTATACTCTGATATATGGGCTCCATTGTCATGGGGTCTCTTCCAACCAATCAATAAAGTTTCATTAGTGGCCGCGAGCACGTGCAGGTCTGAAATTTTATTCGGCACGTCTGATGGCATCGTAGTATTAATACTCGTGAAATCCGATTGACCTAAAGTTTTAAGTAAGGGATGAGAAGAGATAAACATATATAAAGTTCTAAAGTATGTAAAAAGCAAAAAGCAATGTATGAAACAATAATGATAAATGTATGGGATGTGTATGCGCTCTAAATAACAAAAACCTATAAACCCATTATGGAAATTCAGTGACAGTATATCAGTAGTGAATATTATTTAAACCGACTGCCGGTCACAACACAAAAGTCTATATTGTGATTATCTCTTCTTTTCTTCCTATTATTTGCGAAGAAGTCCTTTGACTCGTTTTTTCTGGTTTTTGTGTTGAAAAATGACTTCGATATCATAACTGCATTTATAGACTAACATTTTCTTTCCTGCTTTCTCTTCTTCGATTCTCCTTTTCCTTCTTTTCTCCCTTTTTTCTGCACTCAAATATACGCTTAATGTCAGTTATAACCCATTGATGAGAATCGACTCAACAAAATGTTCGCAAACTCAGACTTGTCTTTAGTCAACTGAGCAAATATATGTATGGAGACAAGCTTTTGAAAACAAAAATATTTCTATTCAAATTTTAATTTAATTCATTTATTTCGGGCACTCAATGCCAGTCTCAAAGCATAGCTCTGAATATATAGTATTTGAGTTTTTATTCAAAGAGGCAAAGCTATGATCATTTCATTTAAATGAAAAAAATTCAATCCAAAGTTTAATTTTCACGAATGGATAAATTGATAAAAAATGTAAAATAAACATTTGATCTTTGCTTAGGTTAGAGTCTGAATATTTTTGTATATTAAAATCCATTTATGCCTCTAATTATGCAAAGACAGGATACTCTTGAAGTATTGGGAAAAATTTCTGAATTACTTATAAGGATTACACATTAACATATACAGTAACTATTTCTGCAAATGAACTGTCAGTGTCAACAGCAAATGCACACTATTTTCCTGTCCGATGAATATCGAATCAATATTCAAGACTCTAATAATAGTCTTTTATATTTGTTTCTAGAGCTCGACTTATTTTCACCCATTTGTTATTCATTCATGTATAAAGGTGTGGATGAAAACTAAAAAAATTCAAATAATCGTTTTGCTATGATATATGACAATGAATAGCAATGTGTTCTTTAGAAGCTTTTGATTGAACTTTAACAATACTCATTCAAATACTATTTTAAAAAGAAAAACTTTTAGAATAAACAATTGTAAAGTTGTCATAGAGACAAACGAGAAAATTAAAGTCTCTGATAAAAGGTTTTTAATTTCAAATTATAATTAAACCAAAAACAAAAGCAATTCGTCGATTAATAGGCTCTTTACATAATATGTGTTTTAATATGAGTATAATTTGCAAATAGCAATCTATAAGTTTCTATGACAACTTGACATTAAGTTTTTGGATGGCTCTGCCAAGTATTAATGTGCTTTAATTAGTTTTTTCTCAATATCTTCCCAACTAATCTATATCTCGATTTTTTAAAATGTATGTCTCATTATCTCAATTTCTATAACTTTCAATTAACTTTCGACAGATCAAAATATTAATAGCTTTGCATTTTTTTCACTACCCATTTCATACACATGATCTTAGTGTCTGTCTGAGGATTAAATGCATGTAATGAATGTTTGCAAATTTTTCATCATCAACAATACTATCTAATACTAGTATTTAAATGGCAGAAAGTACTCAAATAACCATTCAGGTGAAAAACTGCTCTCTAAATTCGCTAATTTAATGGTTGAGTTCAAACTCAAATCTAGATTTATTGGAACATAAATTACTTTTAAGTATTGAGATATTGTTTTCTAATGAATTAGTATAAAATTTATAATTCATTCTTATTCTATTCCTGCTTATAATATTGAGAGACTTCAGGAAGAAATGAAGAGCTAATAGAACAATCACTATCAAATATTTCGATTCTACAATAATTACGTCTTAATTTGATTCAATCCCAAAAAGTAAAATAAATCATAAATTTTAAGTAACTAAAAACGCAAAAATTTACAAGAAATCATTATATTAAAAACATTGAAATTCACTCAAAACTATAAATTAATTGAAGTTGTGATGAAAATGAGTTCCAAATATTATTGAAATTGATACAAAAATAATAAAATATTTAGTTTAAACAAATACTAAACACTTAATACTTAAAATACTAACACTAAAATTGCTACTTCGAAATGATGTTAATGATGTGAGCATGAAGTTTAAAGTTGAGCCTAAAATTTGAATTTGAATTTTTATATTAAATAAAGACATAATTATTGTAGAAATGAGATATTCAGCTATTAGCTCTTCATTTCTTCTCGGGTCGAACATAATATCTGTATGGACTTGAAATTGCAATATAAAAAACAAACTTTCAAATTGAAGTTTTGGGTCATTAAAGCTCTTGAGACCAATTTCTTTCATGTAAAAACAGCTCAAACTCTCGAGAAGAAATATTTACTTCTGTTTTACATTTGTGGAAAAAGTGGAACTTTCTTTAACCCACACATAATGTAATAACTTATTTGGCTTATAGGAGAAAGTATGATTCTTAACTCAAATATAATTTTTTTGAAACAGATGTGTTACGCTCTTTAATATTTTCGGCAATTTGATCAAAAACTAAATCATTAATTCAATTTGAGTTTTGCACTATTACTTCTAATTCTTGATTTAAACCAGTTTTATATGTTGTGCAACAAATAAATTTTTATGATATCAAATTTAATCAATGATATGTCTACTAAAAAAACAAAATACTTTTAAAGTATTACTACAAAAATAACAAAAAAGTTTCCAACTTATAGAACATAAAAGAAACTATTGTTGAAAGTAAGATATCAAAAGATAACTGTCTAAACTTGTTCTAAAATGGCAATAATCGATCCACTTTCACATCGTTAACAACACTATTCGCCGAGAGAAAGAGGACTTACTCTTTAGTTTAGGTGTGTTTCTCAAAACATGTATAGACAGATATATAAAACAAAATTGCATTGCATTGCATTTGAAATTGAAAGCTATTTTCTCGAATTAATATAAATATGAACAAAACGTTTATTTTGACATAATATTAATTATTGTGAAACAAATGAATGAAAACTAGATTATAGTGGATATGATAACGAATATATAATTTAAAAGAGTAAATGAGTGTCTACACAGACCTGCACCGTTGATAGCGGCCAATTGGAATCCATAAGTGACTGCTGGAGCTAAATATTGAACAATACGAGAACCTGAATAATCAGGTTCGATATCAGACTCAATACGCATCCAATCAGATATGTTCGCATCGATGCTATAATTTTTCATCTCTAATATGAATCGTTTAATTTTTGAATTTCCATCAGAGATCACTTTCCATGACAGCTGAAGACTACGAGCTGTTAAATGTTCAATTTTTTCAAAGTAAACTTTCGCCTTTTGCAACACAATTAATTGTAACGAAGCTTCGCTTTCGTTATTGTACTCGTTCTTCGCGTGGCAAACATACGTGCCATTGTCTGCTTCTGATAATGCATTTATTATTAATGATGTTTCCTGTCTTGTCTCATTCAACTCATTGTTTACTATTTGCACTCTTTCATCACCATTTATAGAATTAAGTTCATTATTATTAACAATTTTGGCCCAATTAATGACAGCCTTTGGATAGGTAGTCACATCACATTTTAATGTTACTTTATTGCCAATTAAGTCACGAATCACTCCGTTTGCAGGTATTACACCAATACTCACCGGCACTATAAAAACAAATCAGAATTCATTTTCTATTGCTTTCAATTCTATGCTCAAGTCTCTAATCAGTTAATTTATATGTAATTCAAAAAAGCGAAACTAATTTATTTTGGATTCAAATAATTTGTTTTAATTCAATCTGGGAATACATTTAGGATCAAAATAACATTAATCTACTCTATATTAAATTTCCAAAAGAAAGTTTGATTAAACAAATATTTTTTTGCTAAAATATTAAAGGAATTTTAAAAGAAAAATTATGATGATATGCAATAACAAAGATTAATATAAATTTAAAATTCTGAACTGTTGGCAATACTAAAAAACTCATGAAAATTATTATTGAATCCAATGAGCAAATAATCCGAATTTAGAGAATATGATTCTATTATTGGTTATATACTTGACTATATTAATAATAGTTTAATAACTTTAATGATTATCCAAATTATTTAAGACCATTTGCCAAAAGATTTTGTATTTAGAATTTAAAAATTATTATAATTTACATAAAGCTCAACTCATGAAAGTTCAATCAATTCAATACTGTGATCGTGTTATTTAGTCTTGAATTTTTTGAAATACATATAATATGAGCAAAACGGGTATGCGATAACTCAAAAGTTCTTTGAAAGGCATGACATGAAATAAAACTAATTTCTCTTATTTTGATTGGCATCACACAAAGGCCTACTTTTGTTTCATATGACTTAGTCATTCAAAAGAGTACTTTTACTTCACAAAGAAAGTAAAAATCAATTTATAGCGAAAAGAGAGTTAGATCTTAACTCTGCTCTACTCAATAATCTCTTACCCTCAAAAACAAACAATTAATGTGTTGAGAAGACTTTTCTAAGTGTAAGTTTACTTCTTCTAGAAAGCAAGAAGTAATGGAGTGTTTGCTATCGATAACAAATTAAGAAATAGGTATTTGTAAAATACCTAAAACGCAAGAATAACTTTACAAACACTTTGATTTATTGATGATTATCTCTTAAAATTCCACAACTATTTTATGGTATTGTGTTTATACAATTAAAGTTAAATTAGGCACAAATGGCGACAAGATTTGTTCGAGCAAATGATTCCCTTAAGAAATAGCCTGTATTTGAGTGAATTCATGTATTTCTATTCTTATATGATTCTTGTATCTAAATATCATTTCATGAGTTTTAACGTTAGAATATCTTTTATGGATTTTCAGGACTCTAAGGAATTCAATACAAATACATTCATTCATTGCAAAGATTCAAGAATAATGTGATGAATGTTTTTCATATACGTTTTAAATTATTAATAATGGAAAGAATCGCTAATTTTCATTCGAGGTGTGATTTTCAGTATTAATGTTCAATCATATTAATGGAAGTTTTCAATAGCTTTGCTTGACTTTGCGAATGCACTAAATTAAAGTTATTAACGCGTATTAACTAATGAAATTTTTAGTTCATAATCACTGTCATATTAGTTTAATTATTCATATTTAAGCCAAACCACAATATTTCATATAACTTATGAATATTAATAATTTAAATAAGGCTCACGAGTACGCAATCAATTACTAAGTTATGGAAATAATTCTCTTTGAGTCAAATGACTACAAACTTTATTTTCAATTTTCTTACTGCATAACAAATAAATACATTTTAGAAATTTTTAATCCACTTCAGCCAATAAAATACATGAGATAACTATAGGAGAACTGAAAGTTAAAATGAGGTTTGAGTGAATCCTGAGTATAAGAATCTATCAATAATTATAATTCTTTTGTGTAAAGCTGAAGAAGTAAAGCGTCGGCTCATTCCACTCAGTTCTGGTTTATTAAATTAAGAATACCATGACTAAGATCAATATGGATCCAATTAATTTGATCTGATAAAAAAGCATAAAAGAAGTTGCAAAGCATGTTATGACCAGAAATGGAAAATTATGCAGAAATGTTTGGACTGTTGATCTCCGAAAATTCACATTCTGGTTATGACACTTATGACAGTTTTGCAAAGATTGTAATATATTGTGCATCGATCTTAAGTGACAAAGTTATGTCTATTAAGTTTATATACAGTTTGTAACGAAACCAAATTGAAACAAATTTGAGAGCACATACCATGACTACTAGTTTAAGTGCAAAATTCTATTGAATAAAGTAAACACTTCTCCTTTTAAAGAGTTACTTTTCTCAATATAAAGTAATTCTTTGCTCAACAGACTCTTTAAGAGATTTTTTAAAAACAAACTTTTAATAGTAATGTGATTGCAAATAGAATTTCCAATAAAAACTTCATTAAGTGTGACTATCAATATCTGCATATCTATACTGTGAGATAGAAAAGTCTTTATCACTGAATACTTTGAATATTTGCTAAAATCGATGAGTAGAGGAGGAGAAGAAAGACAACATAATAGAAACTTTGAAAAAGGAGAGTTTTTATCTGGAAAAATGCATGTATAAGTAAATTAAGATGGAATGATAGTATGATAATATAAGGGAAATAATAAGTTTCTGTTATCCTCATTATAATAACAGTTTTGATCATTTTCCAAAAGTTATGAAAAAACTAGAGACAGTTTAATGCACACACAATACAATTAATGGATTGTAATTCAATGCAATATGTGAGTGGTTCTGCATTTGTGTAAATGCAAATAAATGTATTTTGCGGCTCAAAAATTAATCTTTGCATTCATATAACTTGAAAGCAATATTTGAATTCTTGCAGAAAATAGAATAAATTCAAAGTTTCGTATTATGAAAGAAAAGATAGGATAGTGTTAATAAAAAGTTATTATTATACACAATGAGTTATGCATTAAGATAAGAATGAAAATCTATGTAATGCTAGCGTAATATAACATAATATGTGTAATTTGCTGTGATATGTTTTCATGATAAACTCAACCTCACAATACTTTATTAAGAAAAATATTCTCAAGATTCATGAGTAATGCTTAATTGGAATCAGTTGTTGTGCTCTTACAATAAAAGAAAAATGAAAACATAAATATAAAACTTTTAAAAGAAAAGAATGTTCTCATACAGTATGAATAAACTAAACTTTAGCATAAGTTTATGAATAAAGGGTTGAGTTTATTTACAGCTTTGCTCTTTAAATAAGTTCATACAATAGAGCATGTGTTGAAAGTAAACTATTCCTCTAATGAATTGAAGTGCATTCATAAATATAAAAGGAAATTAAAAGTCTTTACACTCGACTAAAATTAACCCATAATCAGAGCAAACAATAGAAAAGCGCAAATTGTTTAATGCAAAGTATTAAATAGGGTTATATTATACTATTTTTTATTTAGGTTTTTTGAAACAAGTGGGAAAACTCATTTAGTGGACGAACACGATTAAGGCGTCTGATTTTCCCCAATTGTGAAGATTTTGCTATTATGATCCTTATCATGAAGTTGATTAACTACTCTTACCATAGACTTGGATGACCGCTTCTTTGCGATAGACTCGTTGTGTTTCGTTAGATAGAGCGGCGTGACAGGCATATGTGCCCGAATGGTGTAGTGTCGCGCAATCCACTGATAATTTCCATTCATTTGGCGATGATTTACTCACATGAACTGACGGCAGTTTTGATGCGTTTTCACCCCTAAAAGTCCACCAAACAACTACACTTGATAATGAAGGGGATGTCACCAAACACTGTATTGAAGTCTTACTACAATTAGCTACCAATGGAGGACTTGCAAAATGAGACACTATCTTCACTTTTGGTGGTACTGTCAAAAAATTTAAGTTCATTAAATATATAGGATATAAACATTGCTTTCATGTCATATTCAAATTCCCAAATGAAAAATTATAGTAAAAAATGTTAATTAATACTTACATACACTCAACTAAAAACAGGATAACAAGTAATAAAGTTATGCAAATTTAATTGAAAAATCTCTTTTAGTCAATAAATATTTTAGTTTTTGAAATCGACTGATTCTATACGAATTTGAATTAAATTTCAAAAGTAGAACTTAATTAAAATTGTTTGGTAGTGAGTAAGCCATTAAAAATACAAATAATTATTTTATTATGTCTATGCATATAAGCACTTAAACATAATACGAAAGGTTTATGAAATTTCACGAATGCTTCCATTATTTGAATTATTTTTGCCATAAATTTGTTATTTAAAGCGTTGGGCTGTGTTAGACAATACAATTTCATTGTGAGTTGCATTTTTTGAGATTAAATATTTAAAATTTGAGACAGAATTAATCGATTTTCATAAGCAAAACCTTTGATAAAACATAATGAGTGAACATTCAAAAATTTAAAGTCTTTAATAATTACCTTAAAAAATAGAACATTTTCTTCAGATAAATGCTAAGACGGATATAACTATAAAAACTTAACCACACTTTAAGACAATATTAATGGTTTTCTATGAGAGAAGTTTACTATCTCTAAAAATAATGTGAATAATTATTCGATATAAGCAAAAGTTAGTAATAATTTAAGTAATTTCTAATGATTCTGACTTTAAATTAGACAGTATTTCATATAACTTGATTGAGTCATTAATCATTTTTATTGTTCAAATAAAGAATGTTTCATTTTAATTGCTTGAAAAAGTTTATCATTTTTAAGAATTATTGCTTTTATATAAAGAACTTCTTTTCATTCATAGCAAATAATTGTTTCATTTATTAAACATAAACATTGAATACTTCATCAAAAATGCGAAACTCTCTAACTTTTAAGCACTTTATATAAACAAAATGAAATCTAGAAAATTTGAAACTAGATTATTATTGAGCAAATAGTTCCAAACAGATAAAAATTTCATAGTTTTGATTGATTGAATCGATAAGAATTACACAATCTGTAAAAAACTTTTGAATTGGAGAAGTTTAAAACTAATTCTATTTTATATTTCCGTTCAAAGCTTTGAGTCGAAGTAATCTTATAATCAATACTAAACTTAATTGATTGCTTGACTTCAATTGACCGATAAAATTGAGAAAAAACTTGAAATGATAAGCTTTTATGAGAGAAACATGAAATGAATTGAAAAAAAATCTTTGGAACTTTTAAGAATCGACTGATTTAATTAGGTAAAAGTTGATACTTTTATTTCTAATGTCAATTATTAACTCAGATGAAAATATCTCGATTATTCTTCTTAAGGTTAAATTATTTTGAAATTATAACTGCAATAATTATAATATTATGGATAAAAATTTTGTTCAAAATTAATATTTCGGACAGAAAAACAAAATGGAAAAAATGTTGTCAAATGAAAATGAAATATTAAGCACATAAACATATCAAGCTATAGATTTGAAAGTATTTGTAACAATTTTGATGACACATAGATCTCATCACTCTTTAATCTAGACAATTAACATCGATTGAACGTGAAAAGACTCGTAAGTTTGAGTTTTTAAGGATTATATGCTATAAATGGCAATTCGTTTATATGAAAAACATTGTGACTTATTATGTCATTGTATTATAAGCTTCGTTATACATCTCTCGCTCTCTCACTCACACTCTCCCTCTTCTTCTTTAGTGTTTCGTTAATACTTCGATGGTATGTTCATTAAAGTGAACTCTTTTTTCGCTTATCTCTTTTCTGACATCTCTTGTCAATACGATAGTGTAATGTAATGTTGTTTCTTGAGAACAATTGGATGCAAATAATGATTGTAAGAAAAAGAAAGATAGTTAAAAAGTTGGAGAGAAGTCAATAAATTGGACGTGAAATGAATGAGAAAAGAGGATATTAGAATTCCTGGCCAGTGACTCCCGATTAAAATCATGATTCAAAATAATAAGTCTGTAGAAAAGAAAACTAAAGGGTCAAGAAATGAAGTGGTGGCAGCTTTTTCTCAGAGAATCAATGCGCCAATATTTAGGTTTACTGGTAAGTCATTGCAATTTTGCGCATCAATTAGAGCGGAACAATACAGAAAAATCACATCTCACAAAAATATAAAGTAAATATCATGTGTTATAAGCAAAAGGGTAAAGATTATAACATTCACTTGACTGAATCCAAGCTAATAAAAGCTGATAAAACAAAAAGCAAAAGGTGTTGGGCTCAATAATTGTTGATAAACTTTTATAAATTATACTTCAACTCATAAGTCGTACTCTTAAGCTCTTTTAAGGAATTAAAAGAAAATATGATTGCTTTTATATGCATATAAATAATGATTTCTATGTACAATTGATCTATAATTTGAGATCTAGTTATTATGCAGTGCACGTTATATTACCAATGAATACATTTATGTCACGAACCATTTATCAAAAGAGTTCGCCGCAGCAGTTCATAAGACAGGCCAAGTTGTCTAACAAAATATCAAATCCTTGATAACTTTCTAATCTTACGCCATATTCTAATGAATAATAAACTAGTTTCATATAACTATAACTTCACATAATTTTATGACATATTATCATATTCATGACTTACTAATGCAAGTGAATTACAGCGCATATTACATAACTTCTAACAAATTTCTAATGGCATTTTCAGAATTTTGAGTGTTAGGATATTCAAAGTAATCCATTTCATTAAAACTTAATATAAAAGTATTTTATGACTTAATGACTTATTCAACATTTCGAAGAAATAGATTCAAAAGAACCCAAAATATCAATCAAAAAACATAAAATTCCATTTTATCATATCAAATAAAAAAGCAAAAAAAGATATTCAAATCAATTGTGTTCAAGCATTACTTTTTAATAATTATTTTTATAAAATTCAGATTAAACTTCAGGGAAGAGAAGAATTTGAATTTGAAGAAAGTCACGAATAAGTGATTCGTAAAAACGACAGAATTTTTATATCTGGAATTTTAAACGTCTTCATTAAGAATGGATTTGTTGTCTCTGGAGAATGGATTTGAAAAAAGAGAAATGCATAAAAAGAAGTTTCTGTCTTGATTGCTGATTACTGTATTCATGACTATCTACTCGTAATCCAATCATTGGTCAATTGAGTGCAACACAAACGTAATATAAATAGAGGATAAATAGTCATTCTTTGTCCGTAATTTTATTTTGTCGAATAAAAAATGATTTTGTACTGAAAAGTGAAAGTAGTGAACAATAAATAGTCGATTTAATTGGAAAGTGGCTCTGAAGAAGTGAGCCTCTAGTACTCATTTGATGGCCTAATGTAAGTATATTAGATGTATATATATTGACAAATTGTAATGCCTGCAATGCCAACACTCCAGCCTTTTGTTTAGTTTCATTCGTGAACATTCTCTATTGGTATTCATGAATGCAATGCAGAAACTTTTAACCGTAAAGAAGTGGCATTTGTCGATCTACGGGCAACTCATGGCAACTGAAGGCAACGAAGGGATAAAAGCAACGCAAAAACTAAAAGAATTGGCAAAACCGAAAAGAGGAAGCAAAGAAATGCTAGACGTGAGACTTTAACATCTTTTCCTGGAGGCTATCCGTGTAAATAGTGCTTAATATATAAAAGTATAACACAGAATCATTTCGGAAGTGTAATATCAATTGATAAATGGCCAGTACAAGGGGTGGGAGGTATAGCTATAGTTAATGTAAGTTCATAAATTCTACCACAAAATGCTAGTTTTCTAGCACATTATACGCACCTTCATTTTTTATAACCTTTTACACATTTATCAGGTTATCACTTAAATAAATGCCTATGAGTTAGACTCAGTCTGTGAAACTAGTATCAAATCTCTCAACAATAGTTTATAACAGAGGGTTCGATACTTTTTCAGCTTACGGGCCAGTTCTTTAATATTCTTGCCTATAGTCACAAGAAATACAATTGTTTGGAATCAAAGGCAACTTATAAATAATGAGCATTTGATAAAAGATTATAAAGTAATAATTTATCTGTATGAAAGCGCAATATTTATATAAAAATCAATGTATGTTATATTTCAAGACTCTAATTTCAACAAAAGCAACTTTAATTAACTCTATTCTCTTATAGTTACAAATATTATTCAACTTTAATTTATTTGTTTTTTAAAAAATGAATATTTCACTCAAGCTCTTGAAACAGCCATAAATGAAATACTGATTAATTATCGGATACTAAATTTCTAGAAATTTTTATTGAATATTTTGGTCAAGAATCTTGATTTCATATAAGTAAACAATATTAGAGCCACTAATCAAAGAACGAGAATTTCTAACAAATAATTCATCAAAAAGGAAATATCGGATAAAGTATTTAACGATGAAAAGAGGCTTAAATAAAACTCACATTTCACGTGCATTTTTACAATAAGTAGCAATAAGTTAAGGCAAATACTTTATATTTTCATATTCGATGTCTTAAAACTTATAGAATATTGAAAAAGTTTTTATGAAGTTTCGAAGTAAAAAAAGATTAATTTAAAAAAATGATGGAAAATTTTGCAAAGAATCTAAACTTGATAAGAATTGGGGAAAGAGATGTCATAACTTACTTTCATCATCAAAGAAAAATAAATCACTATAATTAGGTGAACGTCTATATCTTGATGTGTTCATCATTTTTTAAATGTTATAACAAAACAGAAAAAGTCTGATTTTCTGGCAGACTATCTCTCAATAAAGTAAACTGAGTCTCGAACTTGACTTCGAAGAACAGAAAAATTTTATAAATGAACTCACGGTAGAGTAGACTGAATGAAGAATAAATATTGCCATAGAAGACAAAAGTGGCATTAGGTTTGGTGGAGCGCCGCACAAACGTCTGTTCACAAGTCGAATAGCATCTGTTCGTCGCAACATCACGGACTCGAGTGAACCAGAAGTTTTAGCGCACGTCAAAGAATTTCTTTTGGCAGAACCGCATTGTGATACTAGTGTTGAGTATAGAGTTTGTGTTGAGTATAGAGTTAGTGCTACTGTAATAAGCGGTGTTATACGTATGAAACTCACTTCCAAAGTCTATTGATCGCAGTGTTAGGAACATGGGATGTGTCACAATGCGGTCCTTTCGGGTCACTCTATTTTATACCACTGTCACTAAAATTGATTATTTCACTCTGGATTCAAATAACATAAACAACATTTTTGATGATGTGTTAGATCATAAAAATATCAAAAAAATAAAACTGTTTTCTTTTTTAACTGCGCAATAGTTTTATAGGTATTAAAATATATCAACAACACATTAAAGTAAAGTATTTATGTTTCATTACAGACTTAATATCAATTATTACAATGAATACCACTCACTAAAGAACGTTGTGTTCGAGGTTTAGTGTCGGGTGAAAACACTTAATATTTTATAGAAATAAAACTATTATAAATACAATTACTATGTTTTATAATAAACAACTTCAGTTATTAAATTTTATTTTCAATTTTTTAAATTAACTCTATTTTGAAAGTATTCACATTTATAGAGCAAATAAAGAGAATATTATACTATAGAGAGAAGAGAGTGAAGAGAGAGGGAGAGAGAGAGAGAGCTATTAAAAATATTTGGCTCATAAATTGGTCAAATGCACATTTACAAACATTGCGTAAAATTTGCATTGCTCTCAATACTCTCTATGCTCTCTAAAGTCATTGGTATTGTATGTTATGTTGTAGTCATAAGAGGGTAATAGGTTTAGATTGTAGTTTTGTAGCGACAGTCTAATGGTGCTCGTCATTCGGCTATAAAATAAATAACTCTGTTGTACCATCTCTTGCATCACACCATTTCATGTAAAAGCATAAACTATTATTATATTTTTTTCAGTGAAAAATTCTGTGACTCGATTGTATGGGTCGATAAGTACAGCAAAACAACAGGACAACTACTAGTCGTAGAACTTTGTTGTTTTTGTGTGTGTACGATATTATTATTGTTATAATATTATTTGCAAAGTGCAGTCGACCCAAACAACATATAATACTTGTGTATTGTTGAGATGAAGGAGTTTACTTTAGATGGTGAACATAGACAAGCATAAACTCGTATATCATTTATGCTACATTAAGACATTGTTTCCGTTTTTCCTCTCATATGAAGCGCCCCAAACTCTGAACAAAATTGCGATCCACTGAATATATTTTTAAACTTCACAATATTCTCCTATAATCTTATATGAGAAGATTAAAATATGGGTAACGGACTCTGTTTGATGTCATTCAATGCAAACGATTCAGAGAAGCAAATCTTCTACAAATGTAATATATTTTCTAAGTTTTTCAAATGCAAAGATGTTATAGAATTAACATATGTCTCAAGAGTCATTAGGGAGTCATTAAAGAGAATTAAAGTTTTCGTTCTTACATAGCATGCAAATTACAATAAAAAGTAATACTATTACTCGAGAAAGTTTTATGTTTATTACTACTTTTGAATATAATAACTTATTCAATCGCAACACTTTCTCGTTTATTTTTAAAAACAAAGAAAATCGCATTTTCAAAGAATTGTTCTTCAATTTAGTTTTATATTTTTTTATTCATAGATCATGTATTCATTCAAAGAATGAAAAAGTCTTCACTCATATTTTGTTTCATTTTTACATTTGATTTATGCATATGTTTGAAATTGTAATTAGACATAAATAATTGATTAATTCTTCAAAAGAAGAGATGTTCTATAGAATAGGGTAACAAAAAATATAAAATTTGTTACAAAACTCATTTTACTCTTTTTAAGGAACTTTATTTTGTCCGTGTTCTTCACAAGTTGAGTCATGCGTATTATCCCTTTTCATTTGTGAAGAATATCAGGAAGTGTTAAACGGATGAAAAGTTTGGCGAAGTGGGAGTCAGAATGAGATGAGATGAGAGAAATGAAAAAGTGGTTCAGGAAAAAGTGGAAAAATGAGCGACTGATAAAACTTTGCAAATAACAAAGGCGTCCAAAATCATTAAGAAGCTCAAGAGTGGTTTAGTTTGAATCATAAAAAGCAAAAGAAATAAAATACAAATCCCATTATATTCATAATGATTACTTGCATTAATATATTAAGAAATTTTATATTAGTTACACTTTTCAACTCCTAATGTTTATGATGAAAAAGTCTAATATTCAATTCGAGTTCACTCAGGAATTTGTATAATTTTGAAAATTTTCATTTGTTTAATTGAATGCATTATCAGTATTTGCATTATGCCATGTATGCTAAAGGTTATCATAACTGAAATTTTCTGTAATTTAGCATAAGTTTATTCCTAAAAGGGTTAATGTTTTAATTAAATTTTAAAATGACTGCAAATAGAAATACTTTCTAATTCAAACATTGCTTCAAAATGGAAAAAATTCAAATAACATCAAACAGAACCAATACATATATCAACTATTATTATAATTATTTCAAATCTAGTTTTTGTAGTATATGTTTGAATCCCTGATGAAGATTCCAGAGAGAATCGAAAGCTCCCGGATTGGGATCAAATAAATTCATAGTAAATATAATTTTTGACTAAGTCTAAAGAGTTTAAATTAATTTTGATTGAACAAAAATAATGTGCAGGCATGTATAAATGATATATTCTTGTTTTAGTGAGAATCCCAAAGAATATTAATAATTATATGAATTTTTCAAGGATACGAGAAACCTTTGTTAAAACCATTTGGTTAAAAACTACTGTTTGTATTTCAAATTTAAAGTAAATGTATTAAATGCCACGGTTGAGCTAAGATCTAATTTAAGCCATCCTTGAGATGATTTGAAAAACTTCAATCAAATTATAATAAAATTTTCATCAATTTGAGATCATTTAAAGTCATTGAATACCATTTTTAATAATTATATTTATTTATCTAACATTTGAAGGTATAAAGAAAGACAAGTATTGAAATATTGAATGAATAAGCAAAAATACATTGAATTTTTATATTTGTAGTCCTAACCAAATGTAGGATTGATGTATACACACGATGTCCTTCAGCCCAAAATCAAGGTAGAACTAGTCTCATATTCAAAGATTCAATTCAATATTGAGATCAGTTGAACATTTCATTCGATTAAGTGATTGAAAAAAATATGGTCTAATTGAGTTTTATTTGGTTGGCGGACAAAAAATAGCTCAAAAGCTGAATTGGCAGGTGAATGAACAACACACATATGAATTCAGATATTCATATATTTCAAGATAGCGAATGACTTCTCGTAATTTTAACTTTTTTGTTTCAGCGCCAATAAAGTTGATAAGATTTCATGGATGGGAATTCTATACCTTTAAACTTCATACAGAAGTCATAGAACTTGTCACTTATTGATATATTTGAAAGTTCAAAGCTTACTAAATTCATAGTTAACTTTCTTCTTAACTTTTTTGTATGAAAAAACATCAAACTATTCATTTGTTTGAATAGTTGCAGACTTAATGGATTTTCTAATCATTTTACCAAAATTGCAAAATTGGAAGAAAGAATTGTAAAGAGCAGAGATTTTTCTATCAGAAGTATATTTACATTTTTCAACTTTTACGGTATAAAAGTCATGAATTTTTGATTGAAAAATTATTTACCATAGGCTTTAAAGCTACTGATCAAATAGTTATAAATTGGCAACTTATTTGAGACATAAGTTAAAGTAAAGTTTAGAAATAAGTCAAATCGTGTCCATTTAAATCTTATTAAATATATAACTCGTTTGTTGGAATGTAATGAAATTTAAACTTTTTCTAATAAATCAGTTGAACATTTAAGTCTTAAAGTGTTCGAATTAAAGCTCATTTTTTAAAAGTTATGTTGTAAATGCAAACGAATATATAAATTTGGAATATTGTCCGTCTGTCTGTTTGATTGGGCACATCATTGTTAAGAATATATAATAGAAAATTATCAATTTTCTTGTTATTGTAAACTTACAACCTTATCAATGTTGACACTGTTCACAATTGAGACACTATTGTCTCTATGTTCTAACAAACTTCCATACAATAAGATCATTGAACATGTAGCGAAAATAGTGTCTCAATTGTGAAGAGTGTCAAGATTGATAAGATTGATAAGATTGTAAGCTTACATTTTCCTGTATTGTCCATCCAATGTTATAAAATCACTTTTAAAGCTTATATATTATTGCGTGCATTGTTATGGAGAAAGTTTGAAAACTTTTATACAATTAAAGAGTTTGTCATTTTATTTTGTATGTATAGGAATATTACCCGCGGGATACAAAACCTTTCTTTCTCAAAACCTTCGAATAATTTTTGGCATTTTCTATTAAATATTTCCAAATTTAAGACACAAATTGAAAACTTCGACGGAAAAGGGATTTATGTTGGATGGAGTGAATTGAGAAAGAAATACTGAGACCAGGTCTCGTTACAAAGATCCCGGAACTTAAAAGAATAATAAAGAGTGACCAAAGTATCTTTCTCAAGGTTCACAAAAAATGCGTTCTTTCTGGATATTTTGTCCATTCCTGGAGTTTTCCTGAATTCGGGAAGGGGTCCCGTCACTCCTAAATGAGATAAGTTAAGATAGAAAACCTTTGGCCTTATTTGGCGAAAATTACAATTATGAAGTCAATGAAGAATTAAACATTATATTAATAACTAAAGATATAAATCTCCAAATGTACCATAACTTCTTTTTATAAAAATTTTTACTAAATTTTGAAAAAAAGAGTGTTAAGTAAAGAATTTGAAGCAAAATCGGCTAAAGAACTCAATAAAAGTGAAAAAGTAATTAAGAAATACGCCACTGAAGTATTTGGAGGTTTGAGCTGAAAATTCGTACCTATGAGTGCAAAATTAAAACAATTAAACTCTTGAATAGTTGTTTAAAACTAAAAAACTATAACTAAGATCTGAATTGTATTTTTAAAGTTTCGATAAAAAACATTTGGAGACTATTTTTCCCGCCAGACGTTATATACTCTATTTGTTGAATGAAAGATATAAAGTTATTTTTATCTCTCATTCCTATCATAATTATGATAATAATGAAGTGAATATAAAGACCTAACAATAACCTCTAATAAAATGTTTCCTTCAATAGATCCTAAACTCTTAACAATTTTGCAAATTATTTCCTACTTTGCTATGAAATGTGGAAGTTTGAGGCCATAAAGTGAAAAAAGTATGAAAGAATTTATTTGCCATATACTCAGTATTATAAGGAGAGAATATATACTTAAAGCGCTTAAGATTAGCAGAGCTTCTTTTCTTTTATGTATCGAAAATATAAATAAGGGATCACAAGAAGAGTATTGGATTGTAGAATGTCTTCGAGCGACGTGAAGTGAGAATTTTATGAAATTGATTGCAAGGCAGAGAGTAGAGAGAGAGAGTTAGTAAACGCTCAACTTGTGCACTTAACCCTCCTATAATTTTTTGTTGAAGAAGTTCATACACTATATTGAAAGTATGATGAGATATTTGCTCTGATATTAAGCTATATTAAGCTAATGGCATCATTATTGTAGTGCATGTAATCGTTGATTGCATACACTCTAGATTCACAACTACAGAGAAATAAGTTTATATAAAAAAGCAAATTTGATAATCATTAGTTATTACAGAAGTCGAAAATGTTAAATCATGCCTTCAGGAATTTATTTTTTCGCTCTGGATAATAGACTATTTTCTACATTAATTTGATTGTAATGTATTTTCAAGAAATCAAATCTATTTTCTGACAGCTCTAAACTATTTCTCCGAAATCAAATAAATAAAATTAATTTTTCTCGACCAAATAAATTCAATTTCGGGTTACATATTGCTAAAGGGCTGAACAGAGATCTTAAATGGATATATGACTTCCCTTACAGTGATTTTGTGCTGAAATTTCTACTGAATCGATGTTTAAAAATCGAAATTTTTCAATCTTTGCATTCTTTTAGTTTTGCGTTTGACTACCGCTAAGAAAATAGAAATTTAGTGTTCACTTTATCTTTAGAACAATAGACACTAAAGTATAATCTCGATTCAATCTATTAATATTTTCAGGTCATAAATTCCATTCACATAAATACCATTTCTCATAATACAGTACATCATAAACGTAAGCTATTGTTGTAGCGGCTCTATTATTCTTAGCTTTCATTTATTCTTGGCTTTGAAAACAATTTCCCTCAGAATAAACTAAGATTTTTTTTGCAAATCATGTCATTTAACTATCTATTATTTTGAAAGTTCATAAAAAAGAAATAAATTCAAACATAAATCATTCTTGCATTAAATGATTTTAATCAAAACAAAATTTTGAAGATCTTAAAAATCCATTAATTTTATTCAAGATAGAATTAGATCAATAAAAAGCATACCGAGTAATCCATAATCCATAATCCATAATC
>JAQFZT010000242.1:0-31777 GCA_034696325.1 Camisiidae sp. | reverse complement strand
TTCTCTCTCATTCTCTCTCTTTCTCTCTCACACTCACTCATACATAGCCTACTAGTAGTTGATCTCTTCCATGAAAGCCATAGCAATTCGTGTACTGTAAAAACAGGATAAAGGATTTCCACGACTAAGTTCGCAAAAACAAAATGTCACAACTGAGGCTTTTTTCATCATTGCGCTGTCGTTTCGTTTCCGTTTTTATGTGTGCAACACTGCGATCCGCAATACATTACAAGTTTGGCTCTAAAATGTGCTAATGTCATAGTTTTTTGTGCGTTTGTTACGCAAAAATGCTTATTAAAGCATAAAAAAATAAGCAGAACTAGATTTGAATCGTCATTTATAAGGCAAAAATACTCTACTAAATGAATAGCAGGCGAACCGAGAAGACCAATCCTCTAACGTTTTTTATAATTAATAATAAACTTGAAATATGAACATAATTAAGAGTTTGACAAAAGCAATACCTTATATTTTTTTACCTCATCTCGAAAATAAAAAGTATCGCAAAAGCTTTCAATCGATTTTGAGATAAAATGAAAAAATTCAGGCAAAAAGCTTTAGTTCCAAATAGAACTGAATTTCATTTAGCAATGGATTAATATTGATTTTTATGAGAATAACTCCAACTTTTGTATTGAATTTATCAAACAGAGGTTCTCGATCTTGTGTGCAATCGACTATACTTTTAATAAAAATGTTTGTTTTCATCATAAAATTATTTCATTGAAAGTTTCATGTAAAGGAAACATTTTATATTGAAAATGAATTCCTTTTAAGCTATTTTCGATACAAATATAAGTTTTAGTTCATGTCTTTCGTTCCTTTGGATATGTTTTTGAAAATAAGAAATATTGCTTAATGTATAATATCTGATAATATGTAATAAGAATATATTACAATTGATTTTTAAAGGTCAAGATTTATTGTGATCAACCATTAAAGTTTGAATTTGATTACATGAATATATTTAAAAAATACAATTTCTATCATTATTTTAGATATAAGATATGCATACAATTTGTTGTACAAATTTCTAATTTATTAGTCGATGTGTTGAAAGGTGTTTCGTTAATTGCATTATTGTATACTTTATTTGTAAGTTATACAGTATATGATATTATAAGATAATACTTTTGTTTTTTATAACATATGTATCAGTAAAAGCAATCTTCGATGAGGTTATTATTGAACAGAACGAACAAGAAATCATTGGTCCGCATCAATAGTAAGACCATTGGTTGGGTCCAAATGATAGAGTTAGAGTGACAGAAGAGAACTAAAGAAAGCTAATGTTTTTCACAGTCAGCGTATCTTTAGTTTTGCCATTTTCTATCTGGCATTGCATTACATTAAGCTATAGTTCATTAAATGTTCACTCTATGAAATGGTTTATCTCTCATTTTGCCAACTTTTTCGCTCTATGAACCAGTTTATGCTCAAAATGTGTTTCAATATATTAAATAAATAAAAAGCATTTAAAATGAATAAAGACTTACAGTGTCTGAGTCTTATTATATGTGATACTTATTCTGAGAAGACCCAAAACTAGACTAAATTTAATTTTTAGTATTTGTCATGTTACAAATTTACGTATCATTAAACCGTCTTATGAATAGCTTGTCTTTTGAAGCATTAGTGCCAAGAAAAAGTGTTTCGGTAAATTGGGCAATAATATGATGTAATGGCATTTTGTTCTATTCCCTCAATGCATCATTCTCTTCATCAAATGCACAACACATAACTCTAACTTTTGATCTCATGCCGGCCAACCTTTAGTTAGTTTTGCGCTTTCTTTCACGACTAGGATTTTCATCCAGTTTTTAAAAAAGCAACAAAAATTAGACATGTATTATGATGTCTGAATGTTTGAGAGATGAGATCTCATCTGTTATTTTATCCTTCAAGACGAACAGGAGATCTCGAATATTAGGTTTGGTCTTTATATAATTATATATTATATTGAATTTGGTACCAGTTATTGGACTCTATCCAACATATTTAATTGGCTAACTCTGAATCTATTTCACGAAACCCTTTGTGTATTTCTATTCAAATATTGCTCTCTTATTACTTCTATGAGAATATTGTGGGTTTCTCTCTACTTATTTTCATTTGCATTGATTTATATTATTATTGATTGACTCAAACCAACGCCTTTTCTTTTCAAAATACAAATTTCCAAACCCTGTCATATAATGACTGCTTTCAAGTCTAGTTTTCATTGTTTAGATTGCATTAAGTTTTTATTATTGCATTAGATTATTGCCAAAATTGCTTGAAGAGAAGAAATTAATTAGTTCTTTGTTTTGTTAACCAATTCATAAGTTTTGCTTCTATTTGTTTTTAATTATTTTTCTCTCAACATTTCAAATGTTTGTAATGAGTGATCCTCAAGTTTCATAAGAATATTAAAATCTGTTTCTGCTATCTTTCAAACAGTCAAACAATTTGAATGGGTTTTCAATCAAATTTCAATTTTGAATTGAATATTGCTATCATTTTCAAATACTTCAATAGAAATTCATTACCATTACCTTTGAATCTTTTTCTGACTTGAACTCAAAAACTCGAACTCGAAGTAATTGTGCAATTAAACAACCAATAAATTCCTGGCACTAAATGTTGATAGTCTTCAATAAAATGTTTCGATTCATAATATTGTTTATTATTCAAGCTCTGACTGGTTTTGCTGAGAATTTTTGAAAAAATAATTTGAACACAAAACAAAATTGAATAGTAAAGGACAAGAATTGCGCGAAAATGTTTTTGAAATATTAATATTAATTTACATTTAGATTATAAAGAAATTTTGTTTTATTTTAGGTTATCTGATGAAAGGATATATGATAGTAGAGATAGGACGGGCTCTTGTAATAACTACGAACGTATTGTAGAACGTGATAGTCCTTATATCAAGAGGAATATCGGGTATTTGGATGATAACGACTATTCAAATAGAAGTAGATCTCGTGATAGACCTTTTAGTCGCAATGTTAATAATAGTTATGGAGACGGATTAGAAAGGTTTGTATTGCTATGTTTTACACATGTTTTCTTCAAATAAATTTATGATTTTTGGGATCACATAAATATCTTCTATGTCTTGTATGCTATTAGAAGTCAAACCCATTTTCGTGCTTATGCGAGAAATAGCAGCCAAACTCATTTCGATGCACAGCGCTATCCATCTTCAGAACAACTCGAAGAAACCAATGTTAACAGTAATACATCTTCGACGTCATCAACACAAAGAGGTTCGGTATCGCGTCGGATCACATCTGTGACAACAACAAGCGGTGGTGTGAGTTCTACTGTTTCATCACCGCCTCATCTGAAACCACTGAAAAAGAAAAAGAAGAAGAAATCATTGCGGTCTCATTCAGCGTCTCCGTCGCCTTCGCGTTCAAGTTCGTTAAGTTCGACGAGGAGTCAGTCTCCGAGTTCCTCTTCAAATATATCCACATCGAGTGCTAGTAGTCGTACTCCTTCGCCCTCAAAGTCACAATCGTCCCCATTGTATGTATTGGTTTACATTTAGCCTTTGGCTCATTTCACAATTTGTTACTATTTAAATAATATGTGTTTTGTTGACAGTTTTCACTAAAATGGATTATTTTCTTTTCTTTTCTCTATTGTATTATACTTTCGTACAGATATAGCAATCGAAAAGGTTCTTTGCATTGCACAGAAAGGCCGATAAGTGGGAACAGTAGTGCAGTTTTAATATCAGCGGTCACGACCACAACAAACAATATTAGCACATCTTCTCAGGGTTCTAATCACACTCCACTTCACAATAGCAGTGCTACTCCTGGTTCTGATAGTTCTGCAGACAAAGATGATACCAGACCTGTAGCCATATGTGTCAAAAACTTACCCGTCAGGTCAACAGGTTTGTCACTTTATACACAATAGTATACTATTATGATTATTATTTGTAATTTTATTTGACATGTTTTTTTTCCATTTCTTCATTAATATTAGACTCGAGCTTAAAAGATGGTCTTTTTCATGAATATAAAAAGCACGGGAAGGTCACAATGGTTAAGGTTGTCGGACAGGGAACTGATCGGTTTGCTGTGGTCTGTTTCAAAAAACCAGAAGATGTTGATAAAGCACTTGTAGAGTCAAAGGTCAGTGTATGTAATGAAATCTGAGATTTGACTTCAGATACATGAGTCATACATTGTATGGAAATATAATTATTTTATTTTTCAATTTTAGGATAAACTATTTTTTGGTTGTAAGATAGAAGTGTCTGCACATGAAGGCATTGATGCAGAAGATAATGATTTCAGGCCATTAGAGGCCGAACTTGACGAACACCATCCAAAGGCTACGCGGACTCTATTCGTGGGAAATTTAGAAAAGGATGTCTCCACTTCTGACTTGAAGGCTCACTTTGAACAGTTCGGAGAAATAATTGTGAGTCATTTCTTTAATTGATTCTTCGATTCTCTTTTCACTTCAAGGTCGAAGTCTTTTTATTTATTTTCTAATATAAATGAATTTTCAAAAATTCAATGGTTTTCTAATATAAATTTATTTTTCTCAATAAATTGAAGGAAATCGATATAAAAAAACAGGGGACTCTATCATCGTATGCATTCATACAATTCTCTGATATAAGTAGTGTCGTTAAAGCGATGCGAAAACTCGACGGCGAAAATCTTGGTGCGAATCGAATAAAATTAGGTTTTGGTAAAAGTATGCCAACAAACTGTGTTTGGATTCATGGAGTTTCTGAATCATTGACTGATAAGTCGCTTTCGTGGCACGCGAACAGATTCGGAACAGTTGTCAATTTAGTGATAGATCGTGAGCGATGTAATGCACTTATATTTTATGATAATGTAGAATGTGCTCAAATAGCAGTCGCAGACTTGAAGGGTCGTGTTCTTAGTGGTCGTAAATTACAAGTAGATTTTGCAAGCCGTGAGTGCCAAACAGCGTTCTTCGATTACTTGGAGGGCTCGGGACAGATCACTGCCTCTGAAAGACAATGGGAGAGAAGGAATACCAATAATAGTGTGAATTGGAATGAATTCGATGAACGCATTCCTAATTATGATTCACATAACAATACAAATCGTGGTCATAGTCGATATCAGTCACGCACATCGGGCAGAAACTATCGCCCACAGTCACCGCTACCGCCTTTTCAGCGAACACCTCAGACTAGTTATAGTGGAAGAGGTCGGGGCTATCGATTTCAAGATGGATATCAAGAAGATTTTGTTGATAGGAGGCATCGAAACTATGATCTCGAAGATTTTGAAGACAATGAAGAAGTTTATAGAGAAGACGACAGAGATATGAACTATCGGGACAGGAGTCGGGAATTAAGTGAAACCTGTAGTAAATCATTTTCACCATTAAGGAGACAAACAGATGGCAGTGAGAGTCCTAAAGAACGCCGTGACGGTCGCAGCACAAGTCCTTACTCTAAAAGTGATATCAGTAGAGATAAGTCAGACGCAGAACTGTCTCATTCATCAAAAGAGCGCTGCAATCGAAGAGTGAGTGAAGATGTCATTCACGATGAGTGGAAATCCTCCGATTCATTGGATCGGACTAACAGTCGACGAAATAAGCACAAGAATTGTGATTCAGATGTTGTTATTTGTCATTCGCCATCAGTCAGACGGTTGAGTCACAGTATAAGCCCATTACCTAAAGATAAGACATTATCTAATAGTAAGGGTCAGAACACTCCGCAAAGTCCAACTGCTAGTCCCTGTTCATCAAGTTTCGCGAGTCCATTGCGAATTGAAAGTGCAGACATCGACGCAGACAAAGAATTCGAGCCAAGTTGTGGCAGCTCTAATGTCTGGAGAAGAAAATCTGTGGATGAAAATAATTTAGATGTAAACGAGACCATACGACTGCGTTCGGGTTCAGTTTCAGATTCGAGTGAGAATGGATTCCATCGCGAATCACTCAAACGAAAACATGTGGACAGTGAATCACCCGATACGCCGACATCGAGCGAAGCGATCGGACATTTGGAACGAAAGAAACGATTACTCGCTTGTGTGGAGTCATTAAACATTCATAAGGAGAGAATTAGTGGTGGCAGTAGTGCTACGCAAACGAATCCAATAAAAAGTGATAACAGGAGAGAATTGGATGCAATAGTGACGAGTGAGACAGTGAAAAGTGAATTAGCGAAGTTGCTCAAGAGACGATCCAGTAGTTCTAGCGGTGCCAACAGTGATATTAAATACTTAGAGTCTAAATCAAAACAGGGATGTGTTATTAGTTTGATTGAACAGTGCTTTTTTGGTGAACACAGCGATACATCGCATCATCAATTGATAGATAATGTTAATATTGACTCTAAGCCTCGTTCAAAGCATAATAGTATTAGTACAAAATCAGGGAAATGCTCATATGGTGCTAAAGATACAAGTGCTGTACAACCACTTAGAATTATCGATGCAACCTCTCCGCTTGTCAACCACTCCTGGCCTGATCCCAGGCGACACTCATCCATATTATCATCCATGTCATTGGCATCATTGTCATCATGTTCTGCTCAATTGTGTTCATCACACACTAATTGTAAAGTCCATCGCAAGCTTGAGAGAAGTGATGCGATCTATGAAATGAGTTGCGATAGCGATCTAACTATAATATCTAGAGTGTCTTCATCTGATATCGAATGTTTGGATCGCACTTCACTCAAACAAGAGATGGTTCACAGCACAACACCCAAATTGGAAGACCACTGTTCGAGTGAAGTTTCGTCATCTAGTGATAAAGTCGCTGCCATGAATACCATGAATAAAAAGCCGCCATTAATTGGTAGATCATTGACATGTCCGGCAGCAATCAGTGGTCCACTTTCATTACCGTTACCTGAATTCGCTATAACTATTAGAGCGGGAGCTAATAATAAAGTGACAAACATTCCTGTAGTACAGCCGTCACAGCCCTCTCCCAAAAGTACTACAATAATGAGCCCTTTGGGTCAAATGTCACCAAATAGTGTTGTGCCAAAAAAGTTACGCGAAAAATCTGATCTTATCCTTAAAGAAGGCATGCAGTGCTTGGTTTCCACTACTGATAATCCAGACTCTAATAGTTTAAGTGATATTAAAACTATTAATGTTTCGAGTACTAAACCCAAGAGTGAAACCTTCGAAGAAGTATCTGATCCTGAAATGTCTCCATCAAGATCTCCATCGAGCAGATCAATTGAGGACAGAATACGAGCTCTTGACGAGAAATACAACGCCTGGTCGGGAACCACTACTACCACTACTACACCAGTGGCTAAGATAGAGAAGACACCGACGCCAACAATTGATTACAGTAAATATAACATTAAAAAGAAGAGTCAAATCAATTCGACTTCATCTACAGATTCACAAACAAGTGAACCTTCAGATATTGTTAAAAATTTGTTATCAAAGTCATCGATTTTCGATCAGGACTTAAAACGATTAGAGCTAATCAATGAAAAATATGAACCAAAGGAAGTGAACTTTGAATTATTAACATCTCCCAAATCTAAACCAGTGTTCAGAACGAAAGCAGCAGCAAAAGAGTTCTCAACTCCAGCAAATCTTCAGATATCATCGATCAGTACTCCCACCGATAAATCACACGACAGTTTGCCAAAGAATGCATCACATCATTCATCACAACATTCATTACACACACAATCACATCATACCCCCACTCATCCAATTCCCGGATCTCTGGCGAGAAAGTTGTCTGAACCGACACGATTGCCATCACTGAAAAAAGAGCCGACAACTCCTTCGACTCCAACAACTCCAGCTCCTAATTCTGCTCCTCCAAGAGGGGGTTCCAATCCATTCACGCCATTCTCGAGAGCGCCTCATAACCCAAATTCTTCGTCAACAGTTACACGTCTTCCTCAGTCTAATCTTTTGGGCGGATTAAACATAAAAAAGGAGACAACTATTCCTCAGCCCAACAGTACTATTGCGGGGAAAGATGTGCCAAAAAATAGAGACCCGCGAGAGAACAGAGATCCACGAGTTATGGCAAAGAAAGATAATGCTCTGCATAACAGTATTATTACAAACACAAACACCTCAATAAATATGCAAAATATCAAAGACCAAAATAATAGCTCAATTAAAAAAGAATTATCATCAATGTCTTCAACTAATTCACAGTTTAATAAGAATGAATTCGCAAAGAAAGCGTCACAATTACAACAACATTCATCATCTTTGCCGCCACACTTAGCTCAGAGCGGGTTCTCATCAAAGGCGCAAAACATTTCTTTCCCAACAAGTCAACCAAATCTGAGACAAGACTTGAATAAAAAGAGTGATTTACAACTGTCTGCCATTAAAAAGCATACATCAACTGATGTTTTAGAGACGCATTTAGTCTCAACTGATTCTGAGTGGTCTCGTTTTCCAAATGATTCAAAGGATAAGTCAATCAAAACTGAGAAAATAAGACATCATTCACAAAGTAGTTCAATATCGAAAGACACTTCAGAGAATACAATGCCAACAACACAGAAAAAGTTGTCGGAAAAAGATAAAAAGTGTGATATCAACAGATCTATTGACAAAAGTAAAATTCCAGTTATGAGTAAATTAAAGGATGAAAAGAAATTTCTTAAAAATAGAGAAAGTAAGGAAAGCAAAACATTTTCTTCTAAAACTGATTCTAAAGACAAAGAAAAACTCAAATCGAAGTCAGAAATGAAATCTGAGAGAAAAACTGATAACAACAAAGAAATGAAAACATCGAAATCAGACAAAGATAGAGATAAAGATAAACCTAAAAAGGATAGATCTCTGTCAAGGGATAAATCAAAGGATACAAAACTGAAAGCCTCAGAAATAAAAATGTTACTCGAAATTCCGGATACAGACGCACCCGTCTATTTCTCAATGTATGACAAAGTCAAGGCCCGTTCCAGTGCTAACCAGAGTTTAAAAGTCGCTAAAGATTTAGAATGTGTTCGCAAAAAGTTTAGTCAATTGAAAGATAAGCGACAACATAAAAGAGATAGCGATAAGAATAAGTCGAGTCAGGACACAGATTCTGATTCTGATGATAGTTTGCGCGATAGAATCATGAATAGGCAAAAAAGAGCTAATTTGCCCAAAAAGCGCAAAATCATTATTGAGACCACTTCTGACTCATCATCTGATGAAGAAGGGAGGGTTCGACTCGACAAAAAGACTAAAAATCTTGTCTCCATTTCTAATGATTCCGATTTTAATTCTGATTTGGAAAAATTGATCTCAAAAGCTAACAAAAAGCAACACAAAGAACCCATTTATAGCAGTGATTCATCAATGGAGGACTTGTCGACCATCAGCTCTCCAAGAATGACCAGTAGTAGCAGTTGTAGTAAAATAGTGAAGAGCATCAAATCTAAACATGAAGACGAGTCAAGCGATGATGAAATGCCACAAAAACAGATTAAAAAGAAGAAAGAGCTGAAGAAAAAAGTCAAGAAAGAAAAAGATAAGTCGAAAATGGATGCGACCAAAGAAAATGCAAAAGAGACTAAAATGGATAAAAGTGACAATAAGCCAAAAATAGTGAGTGATAAGACACTAGAGCTAAAAGTTAAGAAAAATAAATTATCGCGAGAAAAGGATAAAGAAAGGAAACGCAGCAGTTGTGATGATAATGAGGATTCAAAACAGAAAATCGCTAAAAGAAAGAAAAAGAAAGCAAAAACTTCTAAACTTAAAGAGAAAAGGCATTCATCATCTAATAGTAAAGATAAAAACAGTGATGATAAGAATGTGAAACACAGCGATAGCTCTTCCAAACAAGAAATCGTTACATCAGACCATGATATGAGATCATCGGGAATGTCAGATCTAGAGGAATGCCTTAAACGATCATATCCTGAGGTCAAGTCAGATGAATCGGACAGTGAAACGAGAACTCATGTGATTAAATGCTATAATAAAGATCATAATAAAGAACACAATAAGGAGCACAATAAGGAGCACAATAAAGAGCATACGAAAGAGCATACGAAAGAGCATACGAAAGAACATTCTAAAGATCATACTAAAGAACATATTAAAGAGCATATTAAAGAACATACTAAAGAACATACTAAAGAACAGGCCAGAGGTGTAGTCAGTCATACAGAATGGGAAAAGTCGGAAACTACTAAACCCAATGAAAAATCGATCGGCAATAGTAGTAATCATAACATTAATAAAGTTTTAAGCAAAACGAGTCCATGTTTACCAAAAATGGACAAAATGGACAAAATTGACAAAACGGACAATAAGGGCAATAAATCGCCTAAAAAATTGACCAAAGAATCAGTCATTCAGAAAGAATCGGAAATTACCAAAAAGAAGGAAAACAAATCAGTAAAAGATGATAAAGTAGTTAAGGAAGAGGTGAAGAAAAAGAAAATGAAAAAACAGTGTAAAAGTAAAGATAGAGAAAAAGATAAAGAAAAGGATAGAAAAGAAAATAAGGAGAAAATTCATGAAAAAATTAAGGATAAAGAAAAGGATAAAGAGAAAGATAAAGACAAAGATCGAGAGAAAGAGAAAGATAGAGAAAAAGAGAAGGAAAAAGAGAAAGAAAAAGAGAAGAAGAATAAACTGAGAGAAGACTTTCTGAAAGCTAAATCTCCTTCACCACCACCAAAAACGCCTGAATTATTGAAAAGTTCTCCATCTTATAGTGATATAATTAGTGCGCGGGATAACGACAGCTCTTCATCTGATAGTAAAGTAGATGAAGATATTATAAAGAATGCTCGAAGACTTGAGGAGTGTATGATGGCTGGAGTGGCTTCTGATGATACCACCAGTTCTAATGATGACTTAATCACAAGTCAGGCAAAACCCATTCCAATGACTAATCTTATTAAGGCCTCAAAAGATGAAAAGTTACAGCAACAGCGAAGGTATGAAGAGGAGGCGGCCATACAGTCATTAAGACTTCAAAAGGAATTAATGGAAACTTCAGATTTGAAGCGTCCGTTCGACGAATTGATGACTCACTCAAATGTGGTCTCACTTGAATCAAACACTGATGTCTCACACATTGAAAACAAACCAATAATTGATGAAACCATATTCGAAATCACTAGTGTCACCAATAAAGACGTCTTTTCAGACGTGGAATCAGATGTCAAGATAGATGAGAATAAAGAGAGTGAATTGGATGATCAGAGGAAGATAGAGGACGATTTAGCGGTGGCGGCTCTGCTCCAAGACATGAACGATCCCGTTATCAAAGATAATGAAGAAGAACAGGAAGAATATGTAGCCGAACCGCAGGAACAAATTGATGAAATCAGTTATATGGGAATGCTTGGAGACGAAGAACCACCCCTACAAATAGCCGAAAGCCCTCCCGAACCATCAAATGATGAAACAGCATTGAAATCTATTACTGAAGAAGTGACTGAAAAGATTACTTCAAATATAAGGGAAGAATCTGATGAACAAATTTGTAAGATTGATGAGAATGAAGTTAAACTGGAAGCTGTTGTTCCGACTATTGTTGATGAAGTTAAGAAAGACTCTAATGAATGGCAAACAGAAGTTATGAATCAGAGTTCAGTCACGACGGAAATAAAGTCGGAAGAAAATATAATTAAATCTCCTAAACCTAAACTTCCAGAAATTGAAATATTAGATGAAAAATCTGAGACCATTGAAGTCAATACAAAAGAAGTGATACAAACAAAAGAAATTGAGAGCAATTCTTTATCGATCGATATTCCAGAAACACAAGTAGTCAACACTTCTTCTGATTCTTCTGCCAATTGTGAGAATGAAAAAGTGAAAGAAATTGAAAAAGACAGAGAAAGTTTGTTACCTCCTTTGCCAACTACATTGCCATCTGTGGCCGATTCTATTCCTGATGACAAACGTGATAATTGTAGTGATGGTGGAGTTTCTGACAAAACAGAAATATTCGAAGAAGAAGTCGATAATGAGCATCAGCCAGAAAATACTCCAGAAATACAATCAACGCCTTCATCAGCTGAGGTTTCCTTAAATATGCCAACAGTTGATACAAAGTTAACGCCAACTGATGAAAGTCGTGATGAAAGCGAATCCGATGATAAGAAGACATGCGAAAGACCGCGAAGGGGAGGAAGAGCCAAAACGAGAAAATATTCTGAATCTTCGTTACAATTACCACGTTATGAAACGGGATGTGTCACAACCATTCCTCCAATTCCTTCGACCACTTCTTCTGCGCCACCGGTTTTGATATCAGTTACGCCTAAGAGAGGACCAAAACCTGTTGTCGAACGAACACGACGTAGTGGACGAACGTCTGGCATGGAATCAACCACTGATGAGCCCACTATTGATAACGAACTTTCAGGTGATGAACAACAACAACAAGAACACAACAAAAGTGAAGAGCCAAAGAAACCCAGTAAAAGAGGCAGAAAGAAGAAGGTTTCGGGAACTTTCAATAGTGCAGAAGTTGTTAAATCTTTTGAAGAATCTCAAAAGAAAGAACGTATTCTGTTATCATTAACAGTACCAACAGATAAAAATATTTCGGATGTAAGAAAAACAAACAGTCCTTACGATGTGTTCGAGTTTAGAGATTCCGACGAAGAGGAAGCACCACAACTGCCACTCGAGCCCATTCACAATAAGACCACTGAAATTATTAAACAACAAATCACTGCTCTCTCATTGCCTGAAACTACAGAAACTCCTAATAAGAAACACTTAGAAGAAACTCAAGTAATCAAAGTGGTTGATCATCATCAGGATCAGAGTAGTAAAGAATATGTGAGTGAAGTATCACAACATGGAAAACTGTCTATCACTATAAGACTTCATTCTAAGGATGGACAGGACGGTAACACTACAGGAACTGCTGAAGTGGTTAAGACTTCAAAAGCAGTCTTCTCTGAAGATGACACAAAAGTACCCAAAGCTGAAACATCGACTGATACTTACGCTAATAAAGGTCTACGAAAATCAGCGCGACTTATGTCACAAGTGCCCAAAACAACTGTTGACGAAACCATAGAAGATGTGATTAAAGGCACGCTTAAGGATGAAAGTAAATCTAAACGTATTACAAGATCAAGTCGAAAGAGTGAGGAAAGTATTGAATTGGATGACGAACACAATGACGGTATGCCAAACATTTATCTTATTAGACAATATTTTTATTCAATTCAATGAACATTTTTTGCATACTATTTCGTACTAAAGATAAGTCATAATCGATTAGATTCATTCAAACTATTCTCAAATGCTTTGCAAATATATTTTTTGATCTTTAAAATATTCTTCAAATTGATTTCTTTTTATAAATAATACAATTTTTTAAATCATACATTTGAACCCATGATTTGAACTCATTTAATTCAATCGAATTCTTTGGGGATTATATTCAATGATAAGACAAATTTATGTGCATTTGATTTTCAGTCTCGAAGTACTGTATACTTATTGGAGTTACGTATGATTTATACGTTTTATTTCAAGGATTCCTATGATTTTACTTTTTGCATTTCAATCAAACTATAAAAAAAACTTTATATACACTGATCTGTGAGTTTAACTTTTCATTATTGATTTCGTTTTCGTTTCGTTTCCATTTTGAATAGTTCTTTTGAAGAACTTTATGTTAACTTGAATTTTCTGAATGTAAGGAAATATAAGTAACAAAACTCATCTCTAAATTGAGTTTAAATTATTCAATATTTCATGAAATGATGTTTCGTGAAAATTCAAACCAAATTGAATCAGAAATACATAAATAAATTGAGTTTTTCAATATATAAAATATAATTTATCATTGTTTGACAATATCTGTCAAAACTTTTATTTAATTTAAATTTAAAATCAAATAAAAAATAGCACTTTTTCTTATAGCTATCAATCAAATTCTGATTATATTTATTTATCTCGTAAAATGATAGATCCAAAGAATTCGTTGCGTTCTTATCGCATAACAAGATCATCAACTCGTGGCTCAATCACAGCTGAAAATGAGACGAGTAATGATAATCCTTGCGCTCAAACACAACCCGAATCACATGAAACCAATGTTCAGCGCAGACCAGCTTTGCCTCAATTGCCTGTTTTGAAAGTAGAATTACCTAAAATTGGGTTAACCCCTAAATCTGGTGATAATAACAAAAAGAAATCAGATGATAATGAATCCATACAAACAACTAATACTTGTATTTCTACTCCAAATAATAATAAAGAAACGAATGAAAATGAAGGCGAAGATTCGAGATCAAGTCCTGCTGTCTTATTAGATCCGGTCACCGGCCTATTGGAACCGGTGAAGAAAGCTTTTGAACACACGGCTGTCATTCAGGGCACGAAACCAATCATTGTCACCACAACTGCTACACCAGTTTCTACAACAGTGACACCGACGCCACCAGTCTCTACAGTCTCGACTACAATACCAACGAGTGTTATCACTACACCATCTGTTATCACTTCAACATGTATTCAAGATATTCCCAATATATCTGAACGCATACATCATTCGACAACTGCAATGAAATTGAAAACCGGAAAAGGATTTAATTTAGAAGAAAAGCCAATAGTAATACACGAAACGACCACAACTACTATAACAACACCAACAGCTCAAGTGAAACCTATTGAGAGTGTATCACAACCGACACCAACGATCACCTCAACTGCAAGTATACAAATTCAATCCCAACCGATCACAATAACACCGAAATATCCGCCACCAGTTGGACAACCACTTGTTCCAATAGCACAGCCAATGCCTGGTCAGTGGCCGCAGAATCTGGTTTCTAGCCCTCAAGTGAGTCAACCCACACCACAACCGACAATACAGTCTCATCCGATTCGTCAATTCCCGACACAAACTCAGTCAGTGATGACTACTATCGCAACACAACCACAGCATAGACCGCAACCATCAGTTCCAATATATACAGAAGCGAAACCTAAATTAGACACAATTGTAGTGACACCACAGCCACCACCGGCTCACTCAAAAATGACAATTGAACCGAAAGCACCCCCAACACCAAGTATGCCAACAAGTGTTGTGATGAGTCATTCATCTTCATCTGAGCCACTCATCTCTGTTCCGGTGCACTCAAAACATGACTCAAGAAATATATCAAACAATAACAAGCCGTCATCAAAGTTCACTTCAGGCTTACAAATAGCTGGTTATCCTTCACCAGCACATGAGGCGTCGGCACATATCTCAGTGACACCTAATCTGCAAACATCAGGTGGAAGTGGAGTTATTGCTGAGCTCTTACAAAACCAGCATTTGTTACAGCATCAGCATCAGAAAGAAATGATGGCCAACATTCAGTCACAACAACATTCGACTGTAAGATCTGGAACGCCCGCTTCTATTCATGAAACACAATCAGTGAGAAGTTCTAATCAGACGCCACCGGGGACTCCAACTCCTCAAAATCCATTAATACCTCCACATATGTCAGGTATGCATTTGCGACCTCCGGGTCAGCCACAGATCATTGTACCACCACATCATCTGCCATTACATCCCAATGAATTAACGAGTGCTTACGAACATATGAGACAACAGATGATGTACATGCATAACCCTCACTATTCGTCACTTCCAACTGATTTAAGAGCACGACAAGAGGCGCAAGGATTAGTTCGCGCTGCTATGAATCTTCCGCCGAGATTTGTTTATCCGACTGGAAATTTCCAAATGCCGTTAACTCATGACTCAAAATCTCAAGAAATTAATGTTAATAAAGATCAAAGACTACAACAACAACAAGAAGAGCGCTCTATAAGAGACAAAAACTCCAATAAACAGAAAGAATCGGGTCGTGAATCAGTCGGAAGATTATCTCAACAGGAAGAGGTCGAATTCAAATCATCAATTCAAAGACAGGCTGAGGCGGAGCTTAAGAGACAAGCAGAGGCTGTGTTGACTTCGATGCAACCGCCAACTTCTTTGGCACCGCTTAGAATTCCTCCCGGAATCGCATACCCGCCTGCGATCCGTCAATTCCCTCCTCATTTACTGTCTCCACATGAAAGATATACTGATTCTCCAGCAATAGTTCACGCATACAATCAGGGAAGAGTTCCGGCAACACATTCAATACCATCACAACTGAGAGCTGATGAACTTAAACAACAGGAATCAATGAGAAGATCACCGATTGTTAAAGTGGATGAAAGGAAATATCAGAATCAGTCAGACTTTAGTGGAATGCATAGACAACAGCTTCCGTCTCCTTCACCACAATATATAGAGAGTCGTCAAATGCAACCGCCGGCACACTCTCCCGGAGCGATGTCTTATCGAAAAGAGACGACACGGTCTCCAATGCCTCCGCCTAATGATTCAGAAATGCTTAGAAAACAAATGGGAGCTCAATATACACAAAAAGATATGACACCATCTCCGGGACCGTTAGCTCTCAATATGAATCAAGCTATATCTCAATCGCATTTACAATTACCTCACAGTCAGAGCCATATAGTAAATGAAGGATTGTTAAGACGCGCAGCAATGCATCCGATCCCTCAAATGGGTTCAGAGCCTCCAATACACGGTCCGCCACCCGCTCACGCTATATCACAGCCACCATTACATCAATTACCGCAAACACCACAACATGCGAGTCAAGTTCCGCCACACGGAGACGCACTTCTCCTACAAAGATATCCAGTGATGTGGCAGGGATTGCTTGCCCTCAAGAACGATCAGGCGGCCGTCCAAATGCATTACGTTTCCGGTAATTCACGCATTGCTCACAGCTCTTTACCACCATTTACAGAAGGAGGAGTTTCACCGCTTAGAATTGCTCAAAGAATGAGATTAGAACAGACACAACTTCAAGGATTAGGAAGAAAAATACAAGTAAGTATTCTTTGTTCGTAACTTAAGTTTGTAACTTAATTATGAAAATCAATTATATATTTGTTTGTATTTAATAGTCTGTTGACGAGCATTGCATACTATTGGCCCTGCCGTGTGGTCGAGACCATATGGATGTTTTGCAACAATCAAATAATCTGCGGAACGGGTTTATTACATATTTACAGAGCAAACAGGCGGCCGGTATTGTCAACATAAGCGCTCCCGGATCTCAACAAGTAATGCATTTTTAAATTTAATTTCAAAACTTAAGTGTTTGATTGTTTTCTAATTTCTAATCTAACTATTAATATATTTGAATTTAAAGGCCGCATATGTTATACATATATTCCCGACGTGTGAATTTTCTCACGAAAACTTAGTACGAATCGCACCCGATTTGTTGCATAGTCTTCAAGGAATATCACATCTATTGGTCGTAATCGCAACTGTTTAACAAATCTATTAAAATTGAGACGAGTTTTGAAATAATCAACGCATTCGATATACTTTTGGGACCTAATTATCATCAATTGATTAACTAAAAGACATCATTATAAGACTTCTTGGAATTTAATTTAAACTGATATGAATATAAATATAATTATTTTGAAGACACTGCCATTCGCTGGGAATTCATCATCATTTCATTGAAAAAACATTTCATTCATTGAACTCATTAATTATCATTCATAACATATAAATCATGAAACATTTAACCATAAATTGTTATTTCATTTTAACATATATAAGATATATAAATATATATCCTATTGAACTGCTGCTGCTCTTGAGTACTGATTCAAATTTAAATGATTGAAAATATGATGTATAGGGAAACGAAAACATCCGAAAAACAATTCAAATATATTATACAGTAAATAAATATATAAATATATGTAATTTTGTGATTATATTTGCGAAAAAGATGTTATTCGGCTGTAAAACCTATTATAATATTGCATTGTTCTCTATTTTATGTTAAAATAGTGATCTCGAAAGTCATTTTTCTGTTTGTTTTGTTCATTAATACCATAAATTTGAAAAGAAATCATTGTAAATAAGGCTTACACTCAAACCACACATTTGACACTCATTTAACACACATTTGATTGATAAACACTTTGAGACACGTAAGACTACACTCATATTAGGCTTTATAGTGAGAATATAATAAATTCAATTAACTGTTGGAATTTGATTTGATTGGAGTGAAAAGCGATTATTAGTTAATTGGTGTGCACATCAATGCAGAGCAGTCATGATTAAGACTAAACTCCATTCTTTGACTTTCAAATGTCCACTTATTTTATTGGGTATTAATTGATTGGCAAATCGGTAGTGAAACCAAATCATTTCAACCAATTTTTCATGTATAAGTGGGAAGAAATTTATTCAAATTGTAATTATTATAAATGTAATGTAAATCAGGCTTACATTGAATGAGAGAATAGCTATCAATATATATATGTTTATGAGATGTTTTTCGCTTAAAAGATAAGATGGGATTTGAAAACAATTACTAAACGCACACCTTTTCATTTTCTTTCCGTTTCTTTCTTTTTTGATAAAAGAGAAACTCGGATAAAAAGAATAGTACAACTACTGCTGTATAATATCATATTTTGTACATATTATATATTATTTCCCTTTCTTTTAAACAAACCTTTCAGTGGTTTACTTGAAAAACTCAACTTTATCTGTATATTAATCTACAATTTCTTCATTATTATTATTACAACTTATTGGGAAATTTCGTTGTATTTTTTATTATTTTCTTCTATAATTCTTGTGGGGTTTACAAAACCAAATCCAAATTTAAGAATATTATAACTATTGGAGATCGAATTACACACCAATTAATTTAAAAGAAAATTAAATCATGAAAACTATATGAAAACTTTAAGAGAACAGTATTTCACTGAAAACAAAATTCTTAACTACTGTACAACTTTTTGTGAGTCCTGAAAACACTTGAAAACACGTAAAATACTGTTTGGGTATATATATAACAATAATACACAATTATATTGTTCTTTAATTCTGTTGTTATATAAATATAATTATTGAATATAAAGAATGACCGGTTTTTAGATGTAATATACGTTTTATTGTATCAAAATTATTGAAATGATTAGAAGAGAGTAATTGAGTTATGAAAGAGAAATACCAATTGTATGATATATATATCATTATTAATAATATGTGTTTTCACACATTTGCTCAAATTATCTAATGATAAAATAGTAATTCATTTATATATATATTAATTCATTCGAGACAGAAATCAATGCGAAAGAGTATTAGTTATAGAATTCATTTTCACTTCTTTTCAATTGTCAATTTGTCGTTACAATAACTAAAGTTTGTTTGAGAGCCACTAAAAGTTTTAAAACAAGTTTAAGAGTAAGTCATTTCACTTTCAATACAAATATTGCATTAAAGCATTTTACATGTTTAGCGAAACGATATTTTTGATGTGGAAATTAACTACTTTTTCTCAATTGTAAATTTTAATTGTGTATTAAATCATTGTAAGTAATTGTGTTAATAGCGCTTCACTTCAAAACAAATTTTCAAAAATTCATTATATCTTTCTATTAGTTTTCGCAAATTTTCGATATATCTTTCTTTTATTTGATCTCATGTTCTTTTGTTCTGCAATTGATTACAAACAAAATAAATTTAATGATTTTCATCTGAATTGTTTAAATTTCTATATGTTTTACTCAATATGAGTATTATTTTGCAGAACTTCAGCATAAAGTGAACCGCAATCACAACATCTTTTGGCAGTCACTGTATACACACATAATTATGCAAAAAGTGTCAAATTATGCATAAATTAAGAAATATTCATTATTTTCAATATAATTGAGAGCTCTTAGCGTAACTCGGGGTGGGCTATGTGGAAACGGCGATCATTGCTCCCCAACCCCTCCCCAATAGTAATTCGTTATGTGTCTAAAGATAATGTCCACAATTGTTTCGGCCAAAACCAAACATTTTTGCAATTGGTAACGAGACGGCAGTTGAGCACAAAATTCGTTCAAATTCACAACAATATCAGCGCACGTTAACAATGCTTGTGATGCCTGCCTATGAAATAATATGATTTGTACTCTTTCACGATTCCCTAAATCACTTAAAACACACGCGAAGTGAATTTCATAGTCAAACATTTACGTATTATTTACAGAGTTCATAAAATATGAACTCAAGTTTGGTTTGAGACTTCATTCTTTTGAATTTAAAATCTATTGAACAACTTTCGTAAAAACTATTTTCTGAACATTTAAATGGCTTTACTTTGGTTTAAGTAAATCAATAGACTGTAGATCTGAATTGGCTAATAGTTTTTGAAATCACACTTTTCTAAATCAAAGTTATGAAAAGTTTTCTCTTCTCTAATAAAATTAAGAACTTTTTATACTTTAAGAACTTTAAAGTTTTGATGAGACCACTAGTAGTCACCACAAGCTATAATAAACAAAACAAATAATAACTTTAATGTTAAACATTAGTAAAGCGATGAAGTTATAAAACAAAAATTTTTAAAATGAAATTAATATCAAATTTATTGCCTTTAATTCGTTTGACATCAAAACAATTGTCATTAAAATCATTACAACCAATAATTGTTAGAAATGTATCATTAAGTGTGCAATCATTGACCTATCAATACGATCCCGAAAGCTTTAAACCATATCCAGAACCGAAGCGATGGCCACAAAAAAATTTAGTCGTTTTACCGCCACAAGACTTCAATGAAAAGCCAAATATTAGAGTTAATTCACTTTTATTACTTTCAATAATTTGTATTATTTATTAATTGATGTAATAATTGTATAATATTTATAGACTTACTGTCATCACCGGTCAAATATCAAGTATTCACCAAAAAAGATGTGGTTTATCGCGAGTTTGGTATCAAATATTTCTACAATTTTTTGTATTATTTAATGTATTGATTCATATTTTAATTGAATTTCTGTATTATAGATAAGAGGGATGTCTATTGACGAAGCCATCAAACAATTATCATTTGTGCCTAAAAAAGGGGCACAAATTGTGAAAGAAGTGTTGATTGAGGCGCAAGAGATTGCAGTTAATGAACATAACTTTGAGTTCAAGACCAATATGTGGATCGGAGAGAGCTTTGCCACTAAAGGATTAGTGGTTAAAGGGATCCGAAAACACGCGAGAATGAGATTCGGAGAAATCAGATATTTTCACACACATTACTTCGTTAGACTTGTCGAAGGCTCGCCTCCTGAAGACTATTATGGAAAGAAACGAACCGGTAGTCAACACTTGAAACAATATATCGACGATTTGAGGAACAGAAGAATTGAATTCGGTCTTTAGTTTAAACAATAAATTTATAGTTTATTATTTCTGTCCAATCATTCAATTGTTTTATGAATTACTGTCAAAGCATTGACTCATTAGATTTTTTGAAACTGACTTGTATTTCATTCACTGTTTCAAAACCTATTTCAGAGAAATCCTAATAAAACTCATTCAATAAAATTTTTAGTATTAATGTGAAAAAAAAGATCTTCAACTTTTGAGGAAATGTTATTAATTTAATAAACAGAATAATGAATGACTGTTTTAGTAAGTTATAGATATTAAAATTGTATTTAGTGTTCAAACTTTCAACCGAAAAAATATTCATTTTTGACACTTTAATATTATATTCCTTTCTGTTTATTAAAAGATTAATTTAAAATAAACGAATTCAAAGTTACAAACGGTTCAAAAACTGTATTTAAATTTAATAATTTATTGTAAATTATGATAATTAAGAGAAAGTTATGATGATTTAAATCTAGTAAAAGAGCCATTTTTTGTTTTAATGATTCTTTTTAGAGCAGATTTTTTGTTTTTCTTCGCCGAACGCTTTCTCAGTCCCATAGCTTTTATAATCATTAATTGTCTTTCTTTCCAATTATTTCTCGCTTTTTCGACCAAATCTTTTCGATAAAATAAGTCTTCACTCAAACGCGGATCATTTTCACTGAAAAAAAACTTCTGATGAATAACTGGAATTCGTTTAGTATTCTCATGAGTTTTAATTATTCTGTCATCAATTACTTCTTCTTCTTCTTCATCATCACTACTACTGTCATATCTGAACGGATTCGGCAAAGAATTCAAATTTTTATTCGACTTGTTTTGAGTACTTTTTTCTGAGTTCAAGTGTTGTTCATTATTAAGATCTGTTTTTATCAAATTATTTTCATTTCCAAACATTTGAGTCAACGAAAACTCCTCTTCTTTGTTGGCCAACGAGTTCTTGAGAGCAGAACTCACTTCATAGTAGACTTCTTTGGAAACATTTTCAACTTCTTTTTCAACGACAGCTTTTTCTTTAGTTGAAATATCGTTATCAAACGTGACTTTTTTCTTCTTATCAGAACTGAAAACTTCATAAATAGAACTTTTCTTATTTGTCGGATCGAAACGAGAAACAAATAATTCAGAGTTTATATTATTATTGCTTTCATTTGATTTGTCTTTTCGTTTAATAATAGGTTTGATTTTCTTTCCCAAAACTTCTTCCAATAAATGCATATTTTTTCCCTTTTCATCAATAACTTCTTCATTATTATGATTATCTTTATTATTGTCTAAATCAAGAAATCGTTCATCAATTTTAAACCTGAGGTCATGTGCAAAACGAGAATTCAATTCAATTAGTTTTTCCGCATTTTTATCACTAATTTTTTTGTTTAATTTGAATTCAAATTCTTTATCACTTTCTTCTTCTTCATCACTATCGGAATCGCTTTCAAAAAGTTGTTTTGTTTTCTCTAAACTTTCATTATTATCATTAGATTTAATTTTTTTTGGATTTATAAATAATTCTTGTTTATTATCATCTAATTGTTGATCGGAATCGAAAACAATTCTTTTATTAACTCTTTTATTACAATTAATCGCTTCGTTCACTAATAATTGTTGTGTTTTCTCTCGATTTTGTTTTTCTTGAAGAGTTTGTAATCGTTTTTCGTTATCCTTTTCTCTCTTTTTTGCATTATTTGTTTCGTCTTTTATTATTGACATTAAATTAGATTTATTTTTATAATTCAATTGATCCAAACCTTCTTCATATGATTGGATTCCTTTGAATTTTGGAACTATTTTATTCATTGTAAACTAATATTCAATATTATGTCGAAAAATAGTTCAAACATTTAATTATATTATCATTAAATACACGTGTATTTTAGTCAAAAAAGTAAACTTTAGTCAAAATTTTCAACTAAAATATCTCTTCCAATAAAATTTCGTACTCAAGGTTATAGAACATGTGCCTAAAAATTGGAAAAACAACCTCTTGTGTTAACTATAATTTGGTTCTTTTTAATAGTATTCACTCCACTCAATATGAGCTTTAAAAAGCATGGAATATAAGAACCCATAAAACCTGTTTCAAATTATGCAAAAGTTGTCCCAAAACTGACAACACGTCACAAGAAATGGTGGAAACGAAGGCATACAAAAGTACGAAACAATGCGTTTGAGTTATTCGGCAGTTGAACCGACTAAATGATAGGAATTGTTGGGAGTCTTGTCTAGTATTGAGTTCTTTCTCTGTTCGTTGAGGAGGAGTCACGTTGTTGTGAGTCTTTTCACGCATTTAATCACTATTTAGTTACTCTTTTCAATTCAATTTACAATCCATTTATTCTTTTGTTAATAGATTGTTATCAAATAACTCCTCATTTAATCATTTAAAGTGCGTTTATTTTTAATTAAATTACAAATTGCGGTAATTATTGATGTGTTGTTTGAATTGATAGTAAAATAGATTTTATTGTTTAAGTCAATAGTAATAGTAATGCAAACACAATATGGCGAACATTTTGCCGGCTTTTAAGTCCATCCATTTTTCAATTAATATTCGATTATGATCTTTACTCAAAAGTTTATATTTATAAAAATGGTTTTTATTTTCAGATTTTAATTGTTTTATAATAAAACTAATATTAATCTGTAGTAATGGAAGGCGAAGAAGATTATCAGGAGGCGTCCGCGGGCGCGTCAGCCACTTATCCGGTTCAGTGTTCTTCACTTCGGAAGAATGGGTTCGTAATGATAAAGGCACGTCCATGTAAGATAATGGAAATGAGCACAAGCAAAACTGGTAAACACGGACACGCAAAGGTTCATTTGGTTGGTTTGGATATATTTAACAATAAAAAGTATGAAGACTTGTGTCCATCGACTCATAACATCGATGTCCCAAATGTTAATCGAAGTGACTTCCAGGTAGTCACCAATTATATCATTTATATAACACATAAATACACCCTTACATTCATTGACTTTATCTCATCATTTCATATACTGTAACACTTCATATCTCTGTTTATGCATTCAGTTCTCAATTGAATCAACTATTGATATGATTTGTGACTTGAAAATATTTTCGTTATATTCATATTCTGGAATGTTTTCATTGAACTTACAATTGTATAATTTAGCCTTAAATTAAAAACTAGACGTTTGATAGCCTTTAGGCTCAAACTTTGCAATGATTTAGTTATACACTTAAACTGCTGACGAATGTAATCTCAATATTAATGAGTTATTAATTTATAATTGAAAGCTAATTGATATAAGCGATGACAGTTACGTGACTCTAATGAATGAAAAGGGCGACACTCGCGATGATCTTAAGATACCAGATGGAGAATTGGGGCAAAAAATTAAGGAAGAATTCGGACGAGAAGATAACACTGTTATAGTAAGACTTATAATGCAATTGTATTATTATTTAACTTAAATTAATATATATTTGTCTTAAAGGTTACAGTTATGTCAGCTGTTGGTGAAGAAGCCATAATCGCGTGCAAGAATGCGTCCGCATAAGTGCATCGGATGTTATACATCAGCAGACAGTTTATATTTAATAACGGGAAACATTTTGGGAGCATTGGATTTTCAATAACTAATTTTTCTATTGAATTAAATCAATAATAATTCTAAATAATTATTTCTTTCGAGAAATTTTATATTTGAGACGATATCTCTATTCTATTCTCTTTTCAATATTAATTTTGTTTGTGGTTCAACACTATCCATATATATCTTTATTTGTAATAATAGGCTTTTCTCCATTGTTTTTCAATTTACATATAATTTTGAATATATGTCCGATTTTTTCATCAAAACTCATTTTTCTTACAATAGCTATTTTGCTCCGATTTTCGTTTTCCCTGATATGAAATTGACTCATATTAAAGAGAAAGAAAAAGTTATCATTTATTAAAAAATGAAGAAATGATTAATAAATGTTTTTTTTGAGAAAAAAGTCAAAACTTAATTGATTGCATTTCCTGCTCTATCGGTATTCCACATAAACTTCATAAAAGTTTATAGCATGGCTTGTAATAACATTGCAATTGATTCATTTTTCCTCTATTATACTGTATGAATATTTGGTCTGTTTAATAGTATGACTGAAATAGCAATTTTTGCTACATTAAGGGCAAATTATTTCATTAACTTAATTAAAACAATAAGTTTATCAATTAATAGATTACATTTGAGACACTTAATAATAACAAGTTAAGCCCCTGTGAGTTAAGAGAATACATTAACTGTCTATTGAAGATACAAATTATCTTCAATTTATAGTGTCTATAAGTTGTGATGTCTGTTATCAATAATAATAATTATTATTATTATTACTATACTTGAGAGTAAATATCAACAGTCCATATATCCTAAAAACAAGTGTTTGGGTGCTATTATTGTTCAAACAATAGTTAACTTCCGAATAACTTTCCACTCAAGTGGTTAAGCATTGGTTTTGAAAAGTTTGACATATAGTTTACATACAAAAGCGAACTATCAGTCAATAGATGTGATGTCATTGAGAGCTGTTTTACTTATAATATTGAGCTTAACATTGAGTTAACTAAGCATTAGTGAACATTCAGGTCTTTCGTCTTATATCTATTGGGAATCCCTTTAGGCGATTGACTCATTTAATAGGCGTTTTCGTGTATACAATAGAAAATATAAACAATATTTTTGCACTTTTTATGTGTAGTCGAGGTATTAATAAATAAACATTTATTAATAATCGTTTCAGTGATTATTGTTTTGTGTGATTCTTCAGTTTATCTAATGATGAGTAGAAAATGAATATTATTTAAAGAAATTGATTGATAATAATTAAAAGGCCTATAAATGGTTGAAGTGATGGACTATAAACCGATTGTTGAACTGACCGAATGTTTGTGCGATTCACCAAAATTTAGGTAACATTTGAATTGTTTTTCTTAATTATTATTAACTCAAATGTTTTTATTTAATAGATTGGCTCTGGAACACAATGAAAATGATATTGAAGTCTTTGAAATCAAAATAGAGAAAGTATGTCATTAATGTCATTATATTTCAATTATAAACTAAATATAAATCATTTTTGAGTCATTAGTCGTCATAAAAAAATAATTATCACTCAATAAAGTTTTCATAAATATTTAGTTGAATCATATTTAGAAACACGTCAAATATGTTATGAAATTCATAATTAATAAATGTTTGTTTATATTTGTTTTGATGAATAGCTCGTAAAGTTATGCTCTGTTATGGTAGACATCGGAAAGTCATTTATTAAAGCCAAGAGGTATTCACTTTTATATATTCATATCTAATTTTTTTCTCATTTGATTTATTCATTAATTACTTAATGACGTGATATAACGGTACCACTATTTCAACTGTTTCCTTATGCTATCAATAAATAGACTGATTGTTCATTCAGTTTTTGTACTTCTTATCAGAGCTTTAAAAACTTCAGTTCTTATCACAAGTTATTTTTCTGTATGTAATGTAATCAACAATTAAAATGATTGAAAATTTGTGAAAACTTGAAAAATTCATCAAAAATAACGGAAACAAATTTGATGTTTATTTAAATATTATTTTATTGAATAAACAGTAATTTCATAAATGGAATTTGGGATCTATTGGTCTACTTCAAAGACGACCCATTGATAGCAAACAGTCTGAAGCGAATCGTACAGACATTAACTGAATTATTAAAATATGATACAATACTTATCGATCAGGCGAATAGAGCTGTTGGAAAGAATCTGTCAAATTTTATTCGCGATGATATTAATAAAGTAAAAGAAACGAAACGCCATTTCGATAAGATTAGTGACGATCTCGACAATGTACTTATCAGACACTCACAAACACCTAAGAATAAGCCACACGAATGTGAAGAAGCAAATAATATCTTGACTGCAACACGTTCTTGTTTTCAACACTTGGCTCTCGATTATGTCTCGCAAATCAGTTGCTTAAAGAGTAAAAAGAGGCACGAAGTACTTGACTCGGTTAGTGCTCTAACACTTTATATTTATTCATTCAAATATTTTTAACATTTTTCATTATTAGTGATGATTCAGTATTTATTCAACTGTTTCATTGGTTCTGATTATTTGCTCATTTATTTCATTATACGTTTACAGGTATTGTGTTTAATGCAATCTTATGGTACTTATTATCATCAGGGATCTGATCTATTCCAAGACTTTGATCCATTCAAAAAAGAAACTGCTAATAGAGTAAGTTTATTGCTTTCATTAAGACTTTCATTAAGACTTTCATTAAGACTTCAATTATTGACTTCATTATTGAGAGTTCAATATATTAAACATTTATAAATATCAAATGTTATTATTTGCAAATCATGAAAAATACTTGAAATGAGTGCATAATCTTCGATACCATAAGTTAATTTGATAAAAGCTCCACTTCACTGATGAACTCTTTTTGTTTATCTTTTCATTAAAGATAATTAATATGCGAAACGTCACCAATACATTAGAGAAACAATTAGAAAGTAGACATACATTGGTCTCATCGAAGGAAATTGTCCCGACTCTAATCAAAAGCGATCACGTGAGACTTGAAGGATACTTATTTAAGCGAACTTCCAATGCATTCAAGACATGGAACCGGAGGTGGTTTATAATACAAGATCATCAACTTGTTTATCAAAAGCGTTCTCATGAAAAAGAAGTAACTGTTATGGAAGAAGATCTGAGACTCTGTACTGCGAAACCTGTTTCTTTTATGGAGAGAAGGTTTTGCTTTGAAGTGCTCTCGCCTTCAAAGAGTCATATTCTTCAGGCAGACTCTGAAGAGACGTGTCAACAATGGATAACTGCAATGCAAGCCGGTATTGACGCCGCCTATAATAATAATGATCACTCTGAAGCTCAAAGTGTTGGTTCACAAGATTCGTGGTGTACGGCATCTAGTAATTCAACATCAAAGTCATTGAACAGTATCAATAACTTGGTGTCTGGAACTACCAATAGTTCAACACCTCCAGCAAAGCCTCCGCGAGCCACTTATGCCCAGATCTTAACAATTCCTGGAAATGAAGTTTGTTGTGATTGTGGATGTGTTGACCCCAAGTGGGCGAGTATTAACTTAGGGATTACTCTTTGCATTGAATGTTCTGGTATTCATCGCAGTCTTGGCGTACACTTGAGTAAAGTCAGATCATTAAATTTGGACGCCTGGGATCTCGAATTGATTAAAGTTATGTCTTCGTTGGGCAATAGTATAGCTAATAATATATATGAGGCTAAAGTTGATGAAAATGTTGCCAAAAGAGCTACCCCTCAATCCGATCGAACTCTAAGAGAACTCTGGATTAAAGCCAAATATGTTAAAAAAGCTTTCGTTGATTTATCTATTAATACTTCCAAAAATGAACAAAATTTTATTCCTGATTCAATTGAAAACATTATTAACGATACAGTGATTGCTTGTGATCAACAAAATGTTATTGAATCGCAATATAAAGCTAATGAACTAATGAGTAATGAAGATATTGATCGAAAAGATAATTCCATTTCAAATTTTGAAACCAATGATAAGGCATTAGATGCAAAGTTAGAGAAAAATTCGACAGATAATGAATCAAAAGATGCTCAAAATAGTACTGAAATACCGAACACTTCAAAACCAAATGTTATAACTAAAAACCAAAGCTCTGTAGAGAATATTAGTAATGATTGCATTGCTCACGATTGTAATGATTATTACAATTTGCTATTATATAGAGCAGCACTTAATTGTGATTTGAAGATAATGTATGAAGCCTTAGCTAAAGGAGCTTTCATTAATTGGCAGAATAGTAATGATTGCAGTCGAACTGCATTACATCAGGCAATCTCTAGCGATACCGTCACTGCATGTGAGTATCTCTTACTTAATGGTGCGAAATCTAATGTCCCAGACTCTAATGGAAGGACACCTCTACATATGGCAACTGAATTGGGAAATACTGGGTATTTAATAATTCATTATTAGTTTTTAGTCTATCATCCATTCAATATCAGCCATAATCAGTTACTTTTATATAATTTATAGTCAAGTTTGTCTGTTATTAAAACGCGGTGCAGATCAAAGTTGTATTGATGTTAACGGAAACGATGCCCTCACTATAGCTATCAATACTGCAAATGCAGATATAGTCACTCTGTAAGTCATATTTCATTCAACAAATGCTTTATATATGAAAAGTTTTTAATAAATTTTGTAACTTATATTTTATCTGTTAAAAAGCTTAAGACTTGCAAAACTTAACGAAGAAATGAAAAATGACGAATTCGGAAATCCAAGCGATGAAACATTCAATGATGTTGTGCGTGATTTTTCACAACTTGCATCTCATTCTCCCGAAAAATTGAGGCGAAATATTCAAAATAATTGAAAAATATTACTTTTACTCCATATTCGAAGTTTTTGAATCATGTTTACAATTATATTTAATTTCTTAGAGAAATATCTAATAATTATTGTTTTGATTGTATATATATTTAAGTATATTATTGAAAATTTATTATATTTTCGTGAATCTCAAATCAATTTTTAAAAATATTTTAATTTCAACTAAAGTGTATTTGCATTTATACGCGATTTTAACTTACAAATGAGTAATGAATTATCATTTAATCTGATGAACCCAATGAAACTCATACTCACATTATTTTTATACTAAGACACCGATGTTTCCATTTGTCAAAAATAAATAGCAGTCATGTCCAGACGAAGAGGACATCTCGTACTGTCTATTACAATAGTCTTTAGTTTCCTGGAAAACTTCCAAGAAATAAAAAGAGCTTTTTTAGGTGAATGCGAAAATACTTGGGGATAAACGCTATGCCAATCGTAGCCACAGTTACTGTAACTCAAATAAAACAGGAAAAGCACATAAAACACGGTGAATGAGGTGAACAACTTTGTGCTCAATTTTGTACTAAAAGATGTACACATTTTAAAGGATCATTCATTTCTGCCCTCAAAGTATTTGCCTTCAACGCCTAATTCAAGACCTAACCGCCGAAGTGTTATAATGATTTCAGGAAGAGCGGTCACCCCCTATTGAGGTCCAATCAATTTAAAGAAGAGGTAGTTTTCTCGGATTCCTTCTCAGAAGTCCTGCTCATAAAAGGCAATGTTTTCCACATATTTTTCATCATTTGTAATGATCACAACTCGATTACAACTTTGTTGGCAGATGGACTTGAAGTACATATAGATGAGGATGTTTTGATGGTTCAAGTGAAGTGGACAACCAATCGATAGGACTTTGGAATTGAGAGAACAACTAATTTATAGGACATCGAAAGCTCGGTCAGCTAATCAAGTCTTGACGGAGTGCACATCACTCTCGGGTTCGATACAAGGATCTGTTATCGGTGGTTTCGACAATCAGCAATAGTGATTCTAGAGACTAGTGTAGAGCATGGCTACACTTCCTTTCGCCCAAATTGATTTGGTCGAAAAACCTGTTTCACTAGCCTAAGTGTCAATTGTGCCCGAAATGCAATAATCAATTACTCTAAGCTTTGAAATACCAATTTTACAGCTTAATCATCAATTTCAATTAAATATAGAATAAACTCAAGTCAGTTCATCATATAATAAGTTTGAGATTTTTTATGTAACTTATAACTCAATACATCAAAGCCAAGGTATCATCCATTGTTATTCAACAAATTTATCACATTTAAGATGTATTAAAATCAATTTTCATATCATGTTATCTATGAGTTACTGATAGAAAAATAGTATCTATGAAAAACATTTTAGTAAATCTTTAAAAACAATTACATTTTCTATATTTACATCTATAATAATCTATTCCATTGTATGAACTATGATTGTGCAAAGTATAAATTTACGTAATTTACAGCATAAATTTACTTAATTTACAGCATAAAAATTGACGCGTAAAATATGAACCTCAGTAATAGCTATAGTATTGAATGAAAATGTGTAAAATAACTTGTCTATTTCATATTAATTCATTTAATTCTCGAATTCAATTTGATTTCAATTTATTTAAGGTTTAGTTTCGGTGTGAAAGTGGGATCATTTTTTGAGATTTAGAGGATTGAAAACCAGGTCCAAAATCAATTTAGGCTCAACGAAGTGCTCCCTAGAGCATAAGCTCATTTTATGGCGAGCTTTAGCTTGAGCTTCAACTTAATTTTTATTGTGAACTTTAGCTTAATTTTTATGGCAAGCTTTAGCTCTACACTACTTGAAACAGATATTCTATCTTATATTTTGTTCAATACTTCAATTGCTTGTTACACAAAAATTATTTGATAAAATAAGCTTTTAATACTATTGCATGAATACTATCGGATAATTCATCGGATTTTTAGAGTAAACAATTAGATAGAGCGCAAAAAAATAAATAAAAATTGTACTTAAACAACAACTGAATGTCATTGAAATAAACAGAAAACTTATTTGATGTGAAAATGTTGATGTTTTCGCAATTATTATAACTGAACTGACATGAAAGCACCACAACTTTTAATTTGACAGCAGTTGAAAAAAACTAAAGTTCTTAAACCTTAATTGCACTGAA
>JAQFZT010000241.1:0-31835 GCA_034696325.1 Camisiidae sp. | reverse complement strand
ATCCCCTTTCCTATGCTATATGAAAGAGTTTGCGCTAATTAACAAACTTTAATTATGGCTTTATTTCTAAGTCAAGTTTTGACTGCAGTTCACGAATATATGAAAATTAAATATGAAAAACCTTTAAGAATTAAATAAGATTTCAAGCAAAAACATTTAAAGCACTCGACAAATATATATTATCCAATAACTGCTTTAATTCCAGTCCAAACTTCTTCAGCAGTAGGTTTGATTAATTCTGGTGGTAACAAAAATCCATAAATACCATTATCTCTCAACTCAATAGCGAAACAAAGCTCAACACCAAGTTTCTCATAAACCCAATCAACGCTTGTACCTGAAGTCGGATCTGATAGTAGTTTTGATGGAAAAAAGAAAATCATTAGCTTATAAAATGTTTTTTGTGAGGCTGTTATAAGCAGATTGTTTTTAAAAAGTTTATTATAAGTTATATTCAATGTGAAATCACTCCCTGAACGTCCGGAAGAATCCATGAACGGAGCATCTGTCTCCGGTCAAGCGGAACAGTTACTTCCGGGTAAGAGTCTCTGGCTCTGACTGAGCCAATATTTTTTCAGTATTCAAGATAAAAACAATTTTGAGACTACAATTGTGTTTAAATTTGCGAATAAATTTTAGCATTGATTCATTATGTTAAGTTAACTTTTATCATGTAATCAGTTAATTTTTTTTGCCAAATTATGTACAGCTACTTCAGGAAAGACATGTATCCATCACTCAGGAAGTGATGAGCATTCATAGGGGTTTGACAACCCATAACCACTACTCAATGGTAATACTCATTACCACTATTCAATGCTATTACTCATTAACATTTTAATTTGTAAGTTTGTCTCAATGTTTAATCTAAGTTTATCACTGGATTATCTGGGATCTCTGCATGTCTTTCCTCGAGTAACTGTACATTACTTTTGAAGCTATATGAGCTCATTCATGGGAAGCTAAGTTTAAGCTTGCAGTTGTGAGCTTCTATCTCCCCTATCTTTGATAATTATATTGAGCAAAATTGTTTTTATTTTGAAAGTATTTGTACGAAATGGAAGATTTGGGGAAAAGTTTTAGACTAAACGTAAATTTTTTATTTTCAATCATACGAGTAATCAGGGTTAGTCCCGGGAGGTTTTCATATAAAGGGGAAGTCAGCACATTTTTATAATTAAAATAATGAGTCATCTGTATGTGGATATGGTACATTTCGGTTATTTATTTATTTATTTTATTTAATCTTGTATTTTAATGGGAGGTTTTTTTGATTGCATAGAAGTAGACTTAAGAATGCTACTTTTTAAGCTAATTTTTCCATTAAAATTTTTTTTGCTTAACTTTTGCTAGATTTCAAATAAAACAGACAAAATTTCAATTTTTCGAATTTTGTTCTTACAGATTGTTGATGCTATTGAACCAAACTTATATGTTTGATTATGGATTTTTCTAATCGCATTCGTTGCGAATTCAGATAATTTGTCCTGTAATTAAAGAAAATAATATTTAGAAAAGATAGATATAGTTAACTTAATTAATAAATAGATAAACACTAAATTTAGATCATTATTTCATAATTAGCTCATTTTTCAAATATTTGCATCAATACTAGTAAATAAAAAAACTTGATAATACTCTGTTTATCAGAAATAATCAGTGATCGGCAGTCGAAATTGTGGGCTATAAGTTATTGTGATGCATATGGAGCCACATTATTATAAATTTACGCTAAAATTATCTAAATTCTAAAGAAAATGTAGAATTCTGACTGAAATTTATCAAAATGAAACAGCAGTTTCAAGTTATTTATTAGGAATTTTATATAAAATTATTGAAAAAGTTTTAAAAATTTGAAACCTCTATATGAAAATGTTTTTTATGCAGTTTAATTCACCCAAATTCTGAAAGGGTTAGAAAAAATAATTGATTGGGCCATATCCAGCGGGTGGTACGGCGTATGCCCACCAAATACTGGCCGATCACTGGTTTAAATAAACCTTAAATTTAGTTCACAAACTAAGTTATTATTTTTATGAAAAAATAGTTATCGTATTTCAATATTTAATCATTTTCCCGATGAATTTTGAATATTTCTTACTAAGACCAAGCTCTTAGATGTTAATCTATTTTTATATCCCAATGGATATAACCATAATTGTGAATAACTGTGAAGCGAAAAATAAGCAAAAATATGGGTTTTCCTTCTTCTCAAAAACTTCTTCATACACAGAATTTCTGGCTCTGAAAATGGAGAATCTCCACAATAGTTTTCCTGACACGGATTATCAGATGCCTCGACAGTACACCACGAAGTATTCCAACTTAATCAAAACCAATCATAAATGAATTTAAAGATATACTAGTATTCAAAAGGTTAGTTCTAACTTTCTGTTTGGATCAGTTCCAATGCATTTGGATTTCTTCGATTTCGATCTCGTTTTCCTCCACATTCTATTTGAACTCCACGAGTATTGATAGCCATCGGGATTCAGAGATGGAATTATTATGAATTCATATCTATTGAGTAGTTCTTTATCCGACTTATCACTAACCAATTGATTTGAAATCCATAAACAAGTTGCGGTTGATATCCATTCGCGTGCATGTATTCCACATTCAATGATTACTATTTTCTTACTTATTTTAATTTTCTTATTACTTAAAATAATTGACACAATTTTTCGTCCTTCTGTTGATTTTCCAATACTGACTATTTGTGTGAAATTAAAATTTTGTTTTTTGAAGTATTGCAACTGTTTAACAATTTCATAGTAATTATGATAAGTATAATTATAATCAAACTTATTATAGCCGTTGCCAACATTTGGCTGATTGTGCGGATTTTGATCGTTAAAGTTTGTATGATTGCAAATACAAAAGTTTGTAAATAAAGCAAATATTATAGACTTGAGTTGCATTATCGTATAAATGTTCTCAATTTGATGGAATTTTCATTTAGCATCATTCCATTTGCATTCACTCAAATACTGCTTGAGCTCCACTTAATCCCAAGACTTTTTTTTTGTACTTTGCTATCAAATAAATTTGTCAATAGAATGCACTTAATTTCCTCAATGAGAATCATATCAATAGAGTCATATCTTATTGAATTTACGATAAGTGATCTTGATTTTCAATATCAATTTAAAAGATAGAAAAGACTCACAAATCATACTTTTGTAATTCAATTGAAGGACTAATTATATTATAAAAAGATTTTTTGGAACAAATTAATACATCTGAGAGAGTGATAAATACTTTACTTCAATATGTATGGAATCCCTGGGAATATGATCATCAATTTTATAAAAATTAATTAATTTTTTTAAAGAATTTTGCTGTTATTTTAATGCAATGAATTGAATGAGTAATTAAATTCTAATATAATCTCTCTATGATTTAATGTGAATATTAATAAAAACTTATAATGAAAAGATATACGCATTTAGAATTAAATGATGTCTTATAGTTCAAAATTGTTATTGATTTATAATGCAAATGATTTATAAAGCAATGCATCATTTGCTTGAAACTTACTGTATAAATAACTGAAACGACTTAGTAATCAATATCTGAATTCAAAATGAAATATCTTGAATATACTATAGCTTTACTACAAAAACTGTTGCATTTGATCTCTGAAGCATTTATTATAACTTTAATTGACAATATTTTCTTTATGAAATAGATTAAAACTGTGGTTTAACTTTACACAATAAAAACTTATAACAAATCATTTATTATAAATGTTTATTAAAACTTCTTTTATTCTAATAATCTAATGAAATAAGAATTTTAAAAAATCATAATAACATTTGATATAAATAATAAGTTTGTACTAAAATTAAAATTATTATATAAAACATTTTACAATTTCAAGAAAATTATGAACGAATGAAAAACTGAATGATTACAAAACTTATTAAAGGTTTTATACAAATTTAGCCCCAATTCGGGGCCCAATTATTGAATCGATGAGATAAATGACTGAATAAACTGGTGATTGGAGTATTAGAAAAAACTGTTTGGCCATTAGTTTGTCCACGACGTACTGGCCAACTCGGCCATGAATATTGATGAGGAGTTAACGCTTCTTGAGGAAAGATAATAGAGTCGTTATGACGATCTGTTGGTGATGTAAATATTGGCGAAATATTCGAGTTATAACTTATTTTCGAAGGTTGTACTGATGATAATGAAGATGAGGAGGAAATCAAAAATGCATTATTATTGACGGGATTGAGCTGTGAAGGCCTTAATAGTCCGTTTCGTTGTGGCTGTTGCTAAATATTTAGTAAATGGCAATTATATACAATTTAACAGCTAATAAGAGCTATTAAGTTAAAGTTCATAAGCATTCACTGCACACATTATCACTTCCTTAAGCATTAGTTAGATTTCTTTGAGTAATCTTGCATTCAATCATAAAATGTGCTTTAAAGCTAATAATTAGTAAAGTTAGTTAACATGCAATCCGGTCACCAATGCATTAGTGAATACCATCACCTGAACAATTAGTTGAATTATTGTATTTATTGAAGCTTTCAAGATTGTAGTTCCATTAATGCTCCATTTATACCCATCTTTCTTATATATTATGTTTTGTTCGCTTTTTATCATTTCATTGTTTGCAAAGTCTGTTGTCATAACTGTTGTGACTTTTGATAATTTGAATAGTGTTTGAAAGCGCTTTTTTTCATGTGTCACGATTTTTGTTGTACTACTACTTATATATTTATTTTGTGCATTTTTATTATAATTTGTATTTTCACCTCTTGTAAAATCATCCCAAATGTTAGTAAAGTTTTGGGTTAGTGTATCGTTCGCTAATGTGCTGTTACTTACAAATCCGATTGGAGTCAATTGCAGGTTAAGATAAGACACTTTTCCCTCTTGTACTGTAAATTGTTGCTCTAATGGATTATATCCATCGGCAGTCGCTTCAATAGTGTAAACCCCTGGCAATAAGATTCTCCAAAATTCTCCCCGTTTTGAAGACTTGAAAGTGATGTCTCGACCTTTAATTTTAAGATTGGCTTTGATGACTACATTTCCATTTGCATCAATCACTAGTCCACGAACTCCGCGATGTACTTCTCCGAGATATGCTAATAGAGCCCTCTTATTCTCTCTCCAATATCGCGGTAATTCTTTGCGAGACGGATATTTGCAACATGAAAGTTCAAGTGTCACCTCAAGACATGAGCCCCATATATAATTGTAGTCTTGCATTCCACCTCAATTTAAAACATCCAAAACATAACCTTAATATCAATGTTTAATTACAAATTTTTATTTTTATTTACCCGTTAATGGATACCATTGAGCACCATTAGTGGTTCCGTTCGGGAATCCTGTACTACTGCCATCAGGACACGGATGTCCCAAATGCATAGTCAAATGGTTAAAAGAATAAACTGTTGCCAAATGTTTGAAAACATCATTGTCTGGTGTCGGCGATGCAGCTGAATATGGTGTGAATGATGAAAGAACTGAATCATAAAAAAATAATCTTTTATGAAAATCTTCTGATAAGAGGTCAAAATTTTTGTTAATATAAAGAAAAATTTCTATACAATGAAAGACATATCAAGATTTAACCCTTACTTGAATTTGGAGTGTTGTCGAACGGATAACTGGCCACAAGAGCTCCACCGTGAAGATTAGCAGATAATACAAAAGGAATAGAATCGATCCAATCGCGAATAGCTTTAGTTTCTTGTTGTTGTGCTTTATTGTTTGTTTTGAAGTAATCCGGAAAGTTTCGATTCAGATCAAATCCGCGAACATTATATCTTATCACAAAATATATGTAATTGTTATGAAAAGGCAATATCATTAGGAATAACCCAAACAATAAACAATTTGGGTCAATAACATATTTGAATTATGAATTAAATTGAATATAAATGACAAGCAAAGCAACAGTTATTTAATAGATCTTATATTTAATTTAATCTTATATTTGTTACCTTCCATGTCCACCAGTGCATTGGCCTTCAATTGAATTTTCAAAGCCATCCGGATTCATGGATGGCATTATATGTATTCTTGTGCTGTCCAACAAATTTTTCACATATGCATCTGTTCTATAATTATTTAATAAGTATGCGATCAGTTGCAACATTAATTCTCGTCCGACTGCCTAATAATTAATTAGTAAAAATCACAAAATTATATTAATGTTTTGATTATTGATTAGTTTGGCTGTAAATATGAAACAATACCTCATTTCCGTGCATATTTGCGATATATTTCACATTAGGCTTAAGTAGAGGTTCTTCTTGTGGATTCCTTGTTACGAGCAATACCCATAAATCGCGCCCTAAACAAAGCAATGGTTCTCATTTTATACTATCGATTTGCTTAATATGATTCAAACTAATGAACAAAGAACTTATTAATTGCTTTATTATCTCATTATTAAGGAAACGCGCCCGGAATAAGAAACCGTTTCCTATACTAGTATTTCCTTTTTTGTGAAAACAACATGATAATAACTCAAACAAATTTCTTCCCATAGATCGTGAGAGCATACAGTCACACAAAATGTGATAATTATAAAATTAAAAAGTTTCATTAATGTTAGAATCATCTCAATTAGTTGTCAATAAATTTTCAATAACTTGTATGAAAAAAAAGTTTATGTTATACATGAATAAGTTTATAACAGCGTAGAATAAGATGTGTTGATTTTGGTTGTTTTAAAATTCAATTTGTTATTCTGATATTCTTCACACCAGGATAGCTAAGCTCATATTTTTTATATCATATATTTTATTAATAATTTATTTGTATTTAAATAACTAAAAACTTGTAAGAGATTTCTAATACATTGCTTTTCTACGATATTCATCTAAAATATGATTAGTTTTACAGTTTATCTTTCAAAACATTCAGAGGTTTTCAATAGCATAGCCTTCAGTATAGAAGAAGTCTTTCTAAACAGTGACACAACTATTGGAATATATAGTGACCTGCTATTAAAGCAAATCATAGTTCGTGAAAGTTTGAAGTTTTATAGATTGATTGAGTTAACTGTCAGTTTAGAGGCAAGAAATAGGAGCAAAATTTTGACGGATTATTGTTTTGTTAGCCCACTCCTTATTACAGTTTTGTATTGAACTATATATTAAGTAAAAATAAATAATTCAAACCTTGCACTGATTTTCCCACAGAATACAAACGGGCCAAATCGGGATGATTTGCACTAAAATTGTTGAGGAGTTCAGTCATAGATGGATAATCATGATATGTGAGCTCTACTTCAATTCCACGAACATATTGAACAGCAGAGAGATAAATAAAGAATATGACCACAAACATTGCAGACATACACCAAACGGCCGGCTTCATTGGTGCCACTTTACAAACCATTAAATCTATGAAAAGAAGTGAAATTAACTTTTATTTGTTTTTAATCTGTTGAAGGAATCAGGCTAAAAGTTTACAGTAAGCGATATTACAAATTTTATTACATCCTTATTTACGTCAAAAATATGTTTTAAGTTATGGTGAAAACCGTAACTGAAAACTAAATGCGACATAAATCATGAGATGTCATAATTGGATGCAAATGATGGTGAGGCATAGGTCTGTCTAATTAACGAATCATAGGTTTCACTGCGAATAAATTATTATTATTTTGGACTCAGGTTTGACTTAAGTTTAAGTGACCTAAATTGCAGGTTAGACTGCATTTGAAAAGCGGATTTTCTTTACAGTTTTGTGTATAAATGTAATAGAATTCTTAACAATAATACAATAGAGATGAGACTAATGCACAACTACTACTGTATGCCATTATTGTTGAAATATTCTTACAATTTATTACACACTAGTGATTCATTTCCCCACAAATACCAGTTAACACTTATTGTACTGAATTTGAAATTCGTTTCAAGCACTTTAACAATCAAATCCGTCTATTTCTCGGTCATATGATTCAAATGTTTATCTTATTCTCAATAAGAGAAAAACAATTGAATAAAATAAAGTTAAATGGCATTTAAAACTAAGTCATATTTTGAAAAGTTTTTTGTTGTCTATTTGTTTGAAATAAAGTGGTATACATTCAGGCTTATAGCCTGTATAAACTTATAAAAATCCAGCACTGGTTTATGCCTTTACTTTACAAATAGTATTTTTATGTTATTTAATACTAATTATTCAATCTCTTTGATCAATGATGGAAATGAAATCTTTTTAAATTTATTGAAATCATGCAAAACACTTTCACTCAATTATCTATTATTGCAATCAAATTAATAAATATTAATTGTCTGATCAGATGGAAACGTACGGGACTCAAGAAATTATGACTCCTAAGAGATTAGATTTTTAAAAATTTGGTTTTATATGTATTCCCTTTTAATTTTTCGGTCATATACATATCCAAACAAATTCGGTCAAGACCGACAATCCTTAGAAGAGGCTTTTGAAAATTCCTGACTTTAATTTACAGCATTAAGAGTAATGAATAACCCTTAAGGAAAGATTGCTTCATTTGATAAAACCAATAGGAATTGAAAATGCAATAATATTTAAGATATGATATGACTCTTATAAGTTTTTTCAAAAATTAAAATCTTGCAAAATTATAAGTAACAACTTTTTAACTTCAATTTCATTTAGCATAACAACAATTGATCAGTTTTTGTGAATGAAAAAACATCAAATCTGTAATACGAGAAGAAAATGTTTGACTCCAATTAATTCCAAAGATTTTAGTTAAACTTTTTTCGAATCTGATAACTTAAATGATGGAGAAATGAAACGAGACATCAGACAAGAAAGAAAATATAACAATTCGATTTTGTTTTATTTCTTTGAAAATTTTCCTCAATTATATTTGAGGGGAATTCAACTTCAGAACAAAAACATTTTATTTCTTCTTTGTTCTTAAGGTAATAAAAAGCTGAAACTCATGAAAATAACTTTAAAAATATTTTCAAACTCAAAACTTGAAGCTTTTTGAAAGATTAGAGTGAATTCGTATATTTATTTCTTTGATAAAATGAAGGATAACGTGTTGAAAAGTCTACATTCAAGTATACAAGTTATTGATTTAGTCGATGGAAGTAATTAAAAGCTAAATTGTAAGATTTTGAAAGTTGATTTAGAATATAGTGCAGATAACACAACATCTATTGCAAAATTCTCTTACTTGAATGATGAGATGATGCCATACTTTAGTGATTTATGCGAAGAAATCAATTTTCATACTTTGAAATGTAACTTGATATTTTTCAACAAGTTCTTAGTTTTATAAGACATGCATTTATGAAAGGGTCGATAAAAGCTGTTCCTTTTGCAGCAAATTATCGATAAGAAATGAGGGAAAGAGTCTTTAGTTCCAGAGTTGGAACTTTTTGGCTTTCTTTCATTCAGAATACTTGTTATTTCCGAGAAAAGAAAAACATCAAATCATTAGCTGACTAGCATTGCGTTATTATATTTGGGTTTCCCCTACATATCATATCATTTTGCAAACTTAACTAAATTAAATCACACAAACGTAACTGGAAATCCTTCGTAAAATCTCAGTTTGATGTTGAATTTTCACTCAATTTGCATTTGAAATTTTAATATTTGCACCATTTAATTATTTTTTCACAGATTTAAAGGTAAATTAATATGAATACAGTTTAATAAATAAAATGAAGACTTAATTTTTCTTTTCTAATAATTTTTTGAAAATCAATTCAACACAATTAATTTGAATTATGAGCACAGCTATAATTTAATGTGAGAATTGTGAAATAAATGATATACTTGTTGATGTTTGAGCATTACAATTTCAAAGTATTGCTATTTCCTCTGCAGGTATTTGAAGAGTTTGAATATTTCACAGTTATAACTGTGAAAATAGTGTTTTTAAAATCAATTTTATACGTTCTATTAGTATGTATTGATATAGGATTTGAATATCAAAAGTTTATTTAACTCTATTAAGTTTGGTTTGATTTCCTATCATTTTAATCAGCGGAATAAATCAGACAGATTTCTAGGAATAAGAACACTTATATGTAGGAAATGTTAAAACAAACGTTTTCCGTTGATTTGTAAATACTTATGAATAAGTATATTTACAGAGTAGTAAAGGATATATTAAAAATTGTCAATTTATAGAATCATTTTACCAAACTTTTATCAGAGGATCTTTTTATAACTTTTCAACAGTAAAAAGAATAAATAGAAATTTTAAATTTCACTCTTACCTAATTAAAAGTGCAAAATTAGTTGAATTAGAAGTAATACGGATGCAAAACATGCAGCAGTTATGGATGTAATATATTTTTAAAAAAATTTTTATATATAATCACTTGAAATAAAAATAAAACTATCACTTAAATGGTAGTTATACACATGCATGAACTGTTTGTAATCGAAGTTAAATTTAATATAAAAGATACTTTTGAGTCAACTGTTTAATATGAATGCTTAAGCAATTTTGGAATCCGATTCAAGTGTGTATTTGTGTAACTGTAGTGTTAGCGTTTGGAGTCAGTTATGCTGACCTAGACCTGAACAGAGACCTCAACACTAATTATGAAAGAACATGAGGTTTGTTAGAACTCCAAATCGCGAGCTCTATACCAGGTTTTCCAGTTGACCTCAGGCTATGTACAAGATTTAAATGTTTTTCTGGCATCACTCACACTAATATGTGTTCTGTGCTTCAACGCTTCCGCATTGAACTGTTCAAAAGCGTACTTCTTAGCTCTGTATCTCAAAACACTACGTAAGAGTCCCACTATTCCTCTATTCCTTGTTCGCTCGATTTTCAGGCACTATCAAGGGTGGGGTCGAACGAATCGACTACCTTTCGGCTAAATATCTTATAAAAATGAAGAGAAAATTGAAATATTAGTTTGTGTAACAATTGGATGAAGGGCGCACTTAAGAATGTCTAAACACTACAAACTTCATAAGAATGTGGGCAACAATCAAACAAGTATCAAACTTGTTAACATTTCTAACCTTCAACACTCCCCAATTGGAGCAAAAGTCTTTCTCATAACTCAAAGAACATTTTTTCCCAGTAATTTAAGACAACTTTAATTTTTCATCAAAATAGATAACTTTTATTTAAAAGTTGTACAAAGCTATCCATGAATTATAACTGAACAGTTCATTTTAAAAATTTACGACTATTACAAAGATATATTTTATATAGTGGTATATTGAGCGACAATATAGAGGAAACAGTCAAGGCTATCATTTCATAGATAATTATTTTAAAACTTGTTCTGTGGTATTATTGCAAAACTTCAAATTAGCATAAAGTCATTATCAAAACGACAATCAAACTATAATTAATTTATAATTTTATATTTATTGATAAAAAAAAATTGGGCATATTATAAGTCATATTATGTTTTAATTACATCATAGAAAACAACAAAAAGATGAATTAATTTCATCTCTATATTTCATGCTTTTGGGCTCAGAAATAAGCAATCAAATCCCATGTTATCAAACGGAAATTAGAAATCATTTTTTTAGTTTAAACAGACTTGTTAGCCTATCAATTCAATTGAATTTATTTGAATGATTGCAAAAATATTTCACAAAAAAGTATTTGCAAATGGGGTACGGCTCGAACGCCCAAATCAGATATGGTGAATGGGTTTTTACATAGGATGGAACGCCGAATATAGATAAACCCCAGTTTTAAGGTCCCTTTTTGCATATTATTAAAATAAACTGAATCTCATTCATTGAGGTATCTTTTGATTGCAAAAGCTATAGCTTTGCGAAACTCAAACTTTTTTTCTCATTATTTTACAAGAAAGTGATATCATTTGTTTTAATAATTTAATTTTTAGTATATTATAAAAAATGTTAGAGTTTGAACAGCTAGGTTTTACTTATTCAAACAAATTTTTCATTTTCATAACAATGAATGATTTCAGCGATTGCTTAAACAGGAATTGAATGATATGAAAACTAGTTGAAAACAGGGTTTTCTCTATATTCGGCATTCCTGCCTATGTAAAAACCCATTCGCCATATCTGACTTCGGCGTTCGAGACGGGAAATTTAGCATACTTAATTTAGCATATTTAGCATGCTTTAGGAAATAAAGCATAAACTATCGCTTATCTATGCATACATAGGCTTTATAATTTAGAAAATATCCTGTAAAGCTTTATGTTAGCAAATCATTGATTTATTGTGAACTTGAAATAATCGACAAGAAGATTGAAGATTAATTATTATGAAACTTGAATATTGTTAAGAATAACTTAGTATAGAACTAAGAAAGTTTGAGTTTAGAATGAACCTAATCCAATCCAATCCAATCCAATCCAATCCAATCCAATTCAATCTAATCATTTCTGTTTCTCTTTGCGAAAACGCCCTAACATTTGATGTGCTTCGTAGAGATGTATTCAAAAGTTATAATTTGTGAGTACTGTTACTTTTTCGATATTTATTAATAACTAATTAATTAAATTGTTTAAATAAATTCAGAATTTTGAAAATAATTCGTAAATAATAAAATACCAGAAATATGTCATCAGGTTTTGAAAGAGCGTTAACTTGACGTTAAGGGATATGAGATAATGTTCTTTTTCTAAAACCGATGACATATACTGTGAGAAAAGTTAAAACTTAGGTCCGTTTTCGCAAAGAAAAATTGAGTTCTACTCTCCGATCTTTTACCAAATTGGGAGTGAGTTTGGAAAAAACTTTTAAAGTGCTTTTAAACTAGAATTTTTCTCATTGAGTCGTTGCAATATTTTAGAGGAAATTTCTATCATAGCAAACATACAATGAAAGAAATTTTAGTTCAAAAGCGCTCACTTAAAGTTTTTTCTCAAAGATCGGAGTACTTCACTGTGTAGTAAAATAATTTATATTTCAAGTACAACTTTTACTAAAATATAAGAATATTCAATGCAAAATCACAAGATGGATCTTTAAAGGAGATAAATAACACTAAAATTTAATTAACTATTTTAATGGATAAACTTTGAGGAAAAATATAAAGTTGAAGTAATTTTTACGTTATAAACACTTGAAGACTCTATTGGTAAATTCAAATTAAATGCATTTTAAAAAATAAATTTAGAAATTTGCAATTTTTCAAATTTCATCTCTAAACTCTAAATGTTCTGTTATTCTTGTTAAGAATAGAAAATCTCTTGATTAGATTTATCAATAAAAAGATAGAAATTCAAGGAATGTATAAATCAATCAAGTTCTAAATTCAAGATTGAAGGAAAACTTATGAGAATAAAATTAAATTCTGTAAAACATTGACACTAATATAGCATAAGCTTATCTTGCATGACCTTTACCTTAAGCTTGATTTTTATTGTGAGGTTGAGCTTCGAGCTTAAGAACCTATGCTTGAGCTTTGAGCTTATAGTAAAACAAGACTGACTCAGTATTCTAACTCGCGGTGAAATAGTTAATGATATTTGAATTTAAATGATGTATACTTTGTTTTTAAAAAACTTTTGGCAACAATAGGAACAATGGCAACAACAATAATATTGAAATTCCAAAAAAATTTTTGCCAACAATATTGGAGTTTCCATCTTGTTGTCAGAAAGAAGGACGAAAAGATATAGAAAAGTATAAATCTGTAATCTCTTTCTGTTCTAAGTTCTAATTTATCACGAGGTTTAAGAAGTTTGAAGTTTAGATATCTTGAAGATTTAATCAGAAATTTTACTCAATCTCACATTTTTCAAAAAAATTACAAATAGCTTTCAAAATCAAAATATCTTGTTTCTCAATAACATAAACGTAAACATAAACCCAAAAGCTCACAGGTTGTGGGATCCTTCGAGCTTGAGTTAAGTTTAGCTTATGCTCTGCACTAATTGACACATTATGTCCTCAATTGTCCATTTGAGCTGTACTGTACTATATATACGCTAAATTTGCTGTGGGTTTCTTATGAGTAAACTTAAATGTTTTAATCCAAAATAGATAAGTTTTGAGTATCTATTATGTAAATTTACATTAAATCTACATAAAAATATTACACGGAAAACACTTTTAAAAATGTCACCATTATGTAGTGTTGCCAGATCTCTAGGATTGGCCTCGAGTCTCTAAGTTTCAAGAGACTCAATAGTCTCTAGCTTCCTGAGCGATAGTAACCCTACAGCACACTTCTGCGGTTTTTAAGCTGAGCTGTTAGTTTAAGTCATTAGTTCTGAGTATTTTTCGAAATAAGACTCTTTTCATAAAAGAAAGTGTTCTCAAGTTTGACCAAAAGTGGGACTTTTTTTTAATAATTTTTTATAAATTTGAATTCAGAGTAATTAATTTTTTTACAATCAATTTTTCATTATATTCTTTTAGAATTGAATAGATATGCAAAATAAGAAAACCATAAATAGTCATGATTCAAATGAAATATTTGTATATTGAGAACTTCAACCCACAAAAAAAATATTTGGTCTCCCTTTGATTTTCAACCTCCAGTTTTCAGTTGAATGAGATTTGACAACTGACACAACACTACCATTATGTAATAAGTATTTACCTAATAATCCTTTTTTGATTGAGATATTTAGCACTTTTTCGATATATTGATAGCATTAATCTTATCCAAGAAAGTTCTTAATTCATTGCAATAAATGACACAACAATAATAGGTTCATCAAATTGTGAAACTGACCTCTAAATAGCTATCATTTAAACATTTCTTATTTTTACATCAGAGCTTAAGTTTTCATTTGTCCCTCAAATTACTGATGGCCCAAATTTACTAAAATTTCTCAATACAAAGTAAAGATGAAACAAACTTATTCAACATTTGATAATAACTTAAGAAAAATCAAAATAACAGTTGATTCAAACAAAAAATTCGGTGATTATCGTTTCAGTTGAAATTTGAATTTCAATGATTTAATTTTTTCTCGACTAAACATTTTAAAAATTGTTAATTTAAATGATATTTTTGGTTCATAATTGAATTTGAATAAAATGTTATATTTAATGCAACAAAATTCATGCCAACACATTCTAATTTTTAAAATGTGCCAAATTTTTTATTTTGTTAATCTGATTATGAAAAGGATATATTCAAAAAGAGATAATATATACTCATAAGATTTCTTTAATTCATTTCCTGTGTTTTAGTTTATTTTATATCGTTTTTATTTGTTTTGCATTTAAAATATTAAATTTAAAAAACCTTTTGAAAAACCCAATTTGAGTAATACTTTTTGTTTTGTTTACTTTAAATTACGAATAAAACTTGTAGAATTGACTTTAAACGAAAACTACCTGTATAATAAAGAATGATTTGTTAATTATGTAATAAAAAGTGATAGAACCTTTACGTTTTCACACAAAGATATTAATTAATGAACATTAATAATGGAAATAATTATTTAATTTGATTCATTTGAAAGGATTGAAAACGATTATAAGAGGTGCGCCCAATTCCTACTTTCAAATCTTGCCTTTGGCTTCATGTTTATGTTCTGTTACACCCTTTTTAGTTTAATTGAAAAAATTTTGGTTTATAAATAAGATCTTATTTTTTCAATCTATAAAAAAGACCCGAAATTGTATAGAAATTAGGGTTAAGTGGTTAATAAAATGGTCGTTTGAAAGCAGCGTTTCTCAAACCACACTTCATTCAGACCTTGAGACAGTACAAGTTTTCACTGAAGAATTTAAGCTCATTCCCATACTATATAAATGGTCGGAAACAGGTATCCGATGGTCGCTTAAAACTTATGGAGAATCTATTTCATCATACGATCGTTGAGAAACTTTTATTGCGAGTTTTCTATCTTGTTTGTATTCAAAGATGTTTTCTTCAAATTAAGATAACCTCACAATGAGTTCTAGTTGTTTAGGGAGATCTTTAATCGGTTCCGACCATATAGTCTGTTATATTTCTCAAACTTTTACCACTCTTTAAATTCACATGTTAGGGGTGTGTACAGTAAGCAACGATCTTGAGAAAGATTTATTGATAATGATCGTGAAAACTTTGAGAAACACTGGCTTAAGACATAAACATTTAAATGATATTTAAGACATTCTATCGAATAAACACTGATGAACAGTCTGTTCATTTGAGATATCAGATTCATTTACACAAAAGAGAAAAATTGGCGAAAAAGTACAAATATTAGCTGTCTAATGTGTGGGGTGTCTTTTTTAAAATTTTAATCAAATTTTATTCAAAATATATAACTGAACAAACTTTTAAATTAATAAAACTATATATTCTGAAGAATCAATCATAAGGTTTGATGGGCACCATCACTCCATTATTATCAATTAATTCAAGCTTCCTCTTAAGTCCTATGGTTATAGACTTATATTAGTTATCATTTTTTGTCAGTTACTTTGTTTCAAATGAAATCTTCATTTAGAGAAGAATTTTGTAAAATTGACATATTATTTAAACAAATGCCGTTATTCTCTTAAAACTTATTTGAATATCAAACGCAAAAAATCTTAAAATTCAAAGATGGAAAAAACACAAAAGAATATTTTGAAAACTAATCAACTAGTTTTGAAGACATTGAAAACTCCGTTAATGCTTCGATTTGAATTGGTTTATGGATTATATCTCAACTTTTTATTCGATTTGTGACCAGTTTCTGATTTTATGAATTGATAATTATTTAATGTTTTAAATATAAATGTTTAAATGGAAATTTGGGTTTGTATTTAGACAATGTTTCCAATTCAAACTGATTTTTGAAGATCAACTCAACTCAATAACTTATACGAATACTATATTACAGTTGAGCTCAAACTTATTATGAAATTCATTCTACAGTATAGTCAGAAAAAATTCATTAAAAATAATCATATGTTAAATTCAAGTTAAAAGTAGAGATCATTATCAAAAGAAAGTCTCAAAATGATAAAAGTTTCAAGTCTTTCGCCCTTTAATTATATAAGAGAATAAATATGAGATCAAATATTTTCAGACAGATTAGGGGCACAAGAATTGTGTTAAAGTAATATTAAAATAATGAAAGACTTATTATTGAATGAATGACTCTACGAGAGCCACCTTTACTTCAAATAAAGAATCAATTGGTTCTCAATTCTGTTTAGTTTTATGAAAATCAGAGCGAAAAAATCGGTTTTTAAATCAAATCATTTATAAGTTATTGAAGAAAATATTGAAATTAATGTATTCTTCATTGAAAGACAAACTTTGAATTTTTATTTAAGATCACAAATTAATTGAACAAAAATAACTTAGAAATAACTTAATTCAAAACTTATGTCATAATTAGTTTGAATAACATATTCAACTCATTATTATTCATAACTTTTTGGTTAATAAAGAGTTGAATAGTATAGAAAACTACTGTTAGTGTGATATTTAGTGATTAAATAGTTGTAATTCTTAAGAGATTGGATGCATTGCATTGCAAACAAAGTTTTGGTTTTGAAAATTTATCAAAATTAAAAAATACTTTTCTGTTCTCATAGAGTTTGATTATTTAAATTTTATGTCAAATTAATAGCTCTCACAATTCAAATAAAATTGTTTTTATTTTGATAGATGTATACAAATGTTATTTTATTTGACTAATAAACTTATTTTAATTACAAAGTAAAGCAATGAAAAGTTTTTCTGATAAAAAAAATAATTTGAAATTACTTTTTAAACTTATTTTGTTTTGGAAAACTGCAGCCATACTCCTGAATGACTTGAGTGGCCGCATATATACCACTCCGAACGCATACATGGATGGGCTCATTACGAATATACTGTGCAAAGAAACCCCCAACGAATGCATCGCCGGCTCCGTTTGTGTCAATCACTTTACCATCTTTTAGTTTTGTCACTTCATATTCTTTGACATCACTTTTACTAGTGGTCGCGACCAATACTTTTTCCATTCCTTGAGTTATAATAACTATACGGCCAGTTTTCTTAATCTCTGTGTCTTTATCAGCAATAAGTGCAACGATTTCTTTCATTTGAAAAGTGGGCCAATTCATTATTTGAGAGAACTCTCGCGCCTCTGTATCATTGCCAAAGAGTATATCAGTATAAGGATACACTTCCATAAGTAGTTTTGAGTATTTTTCCACAATAAAAGGTGCCGATAGATTAAAACAGAAAACTTTTCCCGGAGTTTTGGACACATATTTGGCCAGATTTAGAATAGAATCGGGACTGACAGTCAAATGAAAACCAGACGTATAGATAACTTTGGCCTTTTCTACGTATTGATAATTATCCAAAAGATGTTGAATCTTAAAGAGCTGACTCGCGCCCATAAATGCACACAATGACCGATTCTTTCCTTCATTAGTGATAAGACAGGCACACGTTCCAGTCCTGGCCTTCGGAACAATCATGTAAATAGTGTTAACGCCGTCTTCATTAGCTTTAGTTTTCATTTGTTTGCCGAAGTCATCGTCACCGATGGCTCCCATATAAGTGGCCACTTTCTTCTGATCGAAAAACCACTGCATAACTCTCATACTATTCTGAACGGCTCCGCCCGGTATGTATTGAACTTTGTATTTTTTTACCATTTCGTCGCAAAGGTTTTTATGCTTGTCTTCGGCTAATATGGCGTCATTTGCTAATAATCCATACTTTTTCAAGAATTCCGGATCAGCTGTACAACTCATATCAAGCAATGGATTTCCCAAACCAAAGATTATGCCTTCACTTACTGTGGTTTGACTCATATTTATTAGTAATTTTATTTTTTCAATTAACACAAAGTTTTTATTTAAGAGAAGTCTCAAATAATATAAATTTTAGTTGAATTTCATTTTAAATTATGCCAAATATTTTTCCGTTGACTTAATTTTAAATCTATTTAATGTTTTAATTTTGAATAAATGATACGATTTATTTATTATTGTTAATGATAACGCGCTCACCAATCTTTGTGCACTTCATTACGATAATAAATTTGATATTAAAGTAATAATTGATTGACCGCATGGGGAACTTCAAAATTGTAACTGTTGTCCTTTTTTGTGAATTAAATCAAAAGAAATGAAGATCTTTGTTGAACAATTCGTTGATCATTATAGAAACTTATATCATTTAGCCCTATTTAATCATTCTCTAACTGTCAAAATTAGAGCTCATGTAAACTACTAGTTTTAACATTACATTCCATGCTTTTAAGATTAATAATATTCAATTTAAGCCTTAATAGAAGTTGTAAGTTAGTATCTAAAAGAATAACAATAAATAAATGGAAATGGCCTTTTGTGGAATGAAACCAGGCATGAGGTCAATTGGGCACAGCCAACCCAACTCCATCACAATCTAGAATATACTTTCAGAAGTTTTCACCCAAACAAAATGGTCAAATAGGAAACCGTATTCCATTCGGTCATTAATATTCCATCAATTTTTATAGAGAACTCACAAAATTATTCATTTATTTACATTAAAATTATGAAAAAATTAACAATTAATCTCAACTATTGATAAATGATTTTGAACAAAACTTTTTAGATGACAACTCTTTCACTGACAGAAAAATTTTTGATTAACAAGTTTTAAATTAATATATAGAGTAACTTTAGGGTAAATTTTTAAAGAGCTGTATTTTCAATGAAATGTTTATTTGTATGAAAATTAGAACTATTAAAAACTTTTCGATCTCTATTAATTGAATTGAATGTTTTGGTAAATAATACAATCTTTTATATTCTATAATATAAAGTTAGGTATAAACCAATGATATTTAACCAAATTTTAATAGTTAACCTCTTGCAATGAACACTTTCAATCGAAGTTAGATATACAGTTACGCTTAAATGAATCGGGAATATTTGGCTAAAATAAAATATATATGCAAGTGTAAGACAGCTTTTTTACATAATGAAGACTTTAAGATGTATTGCAATAAAGTATATATTTTAATAAATATTCCCGATTCATTTAAGCGTAACTGTACTATACTTAACATTCAATATTCATTTATATTGATAGAAATACTCAATATTATGATAAAGAATTAAATGAAAATTCTATTTGAAATAATTATACCTTTTATTTTCTCTTAAACTATTGGATAGATTGGACAAATACAATAACTTTACACTTTAATAATCTTTTCTTCACAAAATCATTATTATAATGAAAAAGGGGATAAAAATGAACACAGAGTGGGCACAAAGTTAAGGACAAAATTTGGAACCCTAAAAGCGGGAAACGGGATTAGAATGAAAATTACGGATACTGGACGGAAAGGAATTTGTGGAGTAACTCAGTTTCTGGTTTCATCTCTGCCTTTTCAAATATGGCTCTTCAATTGCATTTTCTTCTTTTTATTCTTTGTGCTTAATAGTAATTAATAGTAGTTCTTTGGAAAGTTTTTTGAAATAATTATTGGAAATAAAGTCATTATATGAAAGCTGAAATTGTATGATAATAATTACTGTTGTAATTATTGCTACAATTATTGTAGTTCATGTTTATTAATTGAATTCGAGTTAATACATTACAATTAAGATGAATATTTTGGGCTTTCAGTTTGAACCTAACAGATCACGGCTGCAAACTTTGTTCACATTTAATTTAAGGTTGAGATAATAATATAATAATAATATTCATTCATAACATTATTCAATTACATTAATTCTCAAAAGAAATTGTTTGATATGCATAAAAATTAGCATTTTTGTCGCTTTTTTGTATGTGTTAAAAGAATTTATAAAAATGTTTTTGTCACAAAATTTCAATCTTGTATTTGAAATCTCTAAAATTATACCATTGATGTTATTTTTTCTCTTAAAAGATATCATTCTATAAATATAAATTTGTGACGTCTTTGGGATTATAAATATATTTATAGCATTGATTTTAGTTTCTCTTCTAACCTGAAGGGATTCCAAGTTGAGATTCTCTAATCTTTAAACATAAGATGCATTTTTAATATCGAGACTTTTGAAACATATAAGGTGATGGTCGAATAAGCCATTGTAACTGGGCGAGCTATTTTGATGGTGCCAATAGATAGATATCATAGTTGGACACATTTTCTCTCAAGACACCATATGTCCATCATTGATGATTTTTGAGATAAAAATTTACTTTTAAATTTTTTTACAATAGGCTCTATGGAGAAGAAAATGATTTCAAAAAATCATTTAACCCTCGCACTAGCAAAATTTTGACTAGATTTTTTTAACATTGAAAGATTTTTGGGGAAAGTTTTGAGGAAAATATAAGAGTGGAAAGATTTTTTACAAAAAATGTTGAAGTTTTGAATTTTTCAAAAAAATTTTTTTTTGAAAAAGTCTCGTAAACGAGTTGAAAATGGTATCAAGTTGAAAATCCTCTCATCTCAATGATCACTTATATGTAACTATTATATGAAAAGTTTCTCTTATTTTCAAGATAATCGACTTCAAAATTAGATTTTTCATCGAAATTAATTATTATTTTGAAAAATGATTCCTCTAGAAAGAGATGGGCCATAAAGGCTACACATTCACCTCAATTAATTATAAAGCAAACCTATCTCATGTTTATGTCAAGATCACACAATGGTAATAACTTTTACGATGTAATTTTCAACTTAGAAATGAAATATAATGAGAATAAACTAGTTGAAAACATTTTAGAATTGATATTTTCCTAAATTTATACCAGTCCAGAATCGGACAAACATCCAATTAATTTGAAATGACTGTTCATCTATTGTCTCTTGGGATGATTGGATGTTTGTCCGATTCAACTCTTATGTTTAGAAACTCTGATTTAGAGAAACGGAAACTTATGTAAAAAAATAAATTTCGAAAACTCCATTTTGCTTTTGACTGAATTATTAAACTATTTGAAAGCTGATCAAAATCTATTGATATGCTGAATAAAAATATTTACTTTAAAAAAATGATCACTCGATTGAAAGAATTTTTATCAGTGAATTCGGAGCTCTTTTGAAATAATTGCGAGTATATCTCAAAAAAATGATACTTTAATTTGAAGGCAATGTCTAGCGAAAATTTTTTCTAATTTAAATGAACGCATAGAGAATACGATGCAATAAAAAGTTCACAAAAACAAAAATGACCACCACATGAATCATTAGATTTAAGAGTTATTCTGAACACGATTACTACTTTATAACACAAATAATTTATATTCTGACTTGTCTTTTATTAAACTTAACTTTAATGCCTAGTTTTATTTTTACAGCATTTTGAACTCGCTTTTATCGAGAGGACGTCGGTTGACATTTTAAAATCGTACATTACATTACTTTAATAATTTTTGTTTTTGTTTCGAAGGAATGCTAATATATATCTTTCTCAGACCTTATCAGTGAGAATACGAGTCAAAGTCCATCCCTGAGTCCATTAACTGTAATATAGCTTCAATTTAGGGTTAATATTAAAATTAGAGTTTAAAACATTGGATAAAATTTTTAATTGACTTCATTTAAAGATTTATCAATAATACAGTGCAATGAATAATTAATTTAATCCTTTCCTTAATTTTTCACCCATTTATTTATGTGCGAAAGACACTACAGTTTGATTAAAAGCAATTAATTTTACATTAATTTCATGCAATATCTATAATTGTTATAATAAGAAACCATAATTTTGTTTTGATTCCTTATAAACTTGAAAAATATATTTTATTTAAAAAAAAAGATTGATAGCAATAGATAATAAGTTACATACTAAAGAGCAAAAAACCCTTTAATATAAGGTTTATTTCTAATGCAATATTTGATAAACCAGTTCCAACATTTCAAACTTTAGGATCTTTGACTAAAAATTGTATAACTTAAGGCTTCTAAAAATTTAACCAGCAATATTGGATCAAATTTTTTCCATGTTGTTTCTTATATTTTAAAATAGTTCTAAGAGCTAAAGTTATATAATTTGAGGCTTTATGTAGAAGAATCGTATTAATTGAATTGAACCTATTTTTTGAGTTGTTGATAAACATTTAACTGTTGAAAAGACCAATTCAATAACTCTGATTTAATTGAGAAATCATTTTATAACTACTGTAATATAATACCAGATAAATTAAATTGATTTGCTTTAAATTTATTTCTTATTTTCTAACAGCTTTATTTTGAAATTCAGATTTTATACTGATAAAAAGTTTTAAAATAAAAATAATTCTTGTCTTTTAATACCCTACTTGTGTTACATCAAGTCCTCAATATAAAGTTATCGATATAATAACAAATTCAAATTTTACTCAATGACTATAAATAATCTCAAGTTTAATAAATTTTTATTACCAAAATTTGATTAAAGTTTTTAAAAGAAAAAGTGCTGACATGATTGCTTGATTATACTGTATAAAGAATGGCTATAAATTTGTTCTTCCACTCCATCTTTTAATAATTTAATAATAGATAAATAATCTAATTATATACAATTATTTAGAATTTTTATTGGCTAAACAGCTCAGGTGGTTTATTTTCTCATCTATAATCTCATCTAAAACTTTAAATTGAAAATATCAATCAAAACCAAATCATTCAAATGTTATGCAACACTATTATTATAAGTTTTCTAATAAATCTATTATAGAAAAGCTAATAACACAACGAAATTGATAAAAACAAGAAAATCTTGTAATTTAGTAAAATTTTACAATATTGAGTTCATTAAGCTGTTATTTATTATTCAATGAGTTAATTAACACTTTGGTCATTGTTCTTATTGTTGTTTGTTTGATGGCAATATTGTTTATAATGTTAACACTTTGACAGATACTTTAATAATAATCAAATACTTCTGTATTCTTAAATAGATGATCAACTTTTATATATTTTTCATGACTGTCTCGTTCAGTCTTATGATAATTTTGCAACTTAACACTCATTATTTCTGGAATTATTGTGGAAAATATTTTATTTTTAAGCTTTCAAACATTTATCCCAAATCTGTTGAAGTTTCAAAGTTTATTTCGTGCGAATTAAAATTCTAAAACAACTTGATGTGAGTATACGTCAGAGAATCATTAATTATAAAACATAAGACAATTAATCACTAAAATTTTTAGTATTAAAACAAGGTTTAAAAAATTTACGCTGAATTTCGAAAGCTATTAATCTAAATTAATTTTTATTCTTTAGTTCAATACAAACTTAACGCTTTGCTGTCTTGGGTTACATAAAACCCAATTCAATAATAGTTAAAACACTACTTGAAGTTAAATGAGGTGTAGATTATGAAAAGAATATACTGTAGATTTTTTAAGTTTTCAAAATTTAATTAAAATCATTAATTATTCCGAATATTTTTCAGTTTCATCTTTTTAAAATTCATTTTGTTTTTGATTTGAAGGAAAATTAATGATTTTTTTCTAAATAAATCACCTAAAAATTTGAATGATTACATATCAATTGACTCATAAATTTTAATAAATTGGTTCTAAATTTTTGCGGGATAAGTAAAAGCTGAGTTAAATACTAAAAGTTAGTTTAGTTTTTGCTTCAATTATATGAGCGAAAGAAGCGTAGAGTTGAATAGAAAAAATGATCACTACTTCTAACTTATCTTTAAAACATTTGAAATAGAAAAGCCATTTCTCATTAGTGAATATCTGCTGAAAAGGAATAAGAAAAAATTAAACAAAACAAAAAAGTGAAAATATCACTTACTCAATAAAAAATGAGTTTTTTATCATTGAGTTCTCATTAGACTTATGGCTTATAGAAGTACTGGTACGAAATAACTTATGTGGATATCGATTGGCCTAAACCTAGCAATTTTCAGTACGTTAACAACTGTATAATAGAGTGATGTCTCAAATAAATGACTGATTCTATATACAGGTATTTTGTTTTCAATTCACCAATTTTTTCACTTTCATTTTAGATAAATCAGACTTAAATTCTCTGTTTGTTTTTAATACCGTTTAAGAGAAAGAAAAAATTTCAACTTTCATCTCAAAAACCATTGAATTTGAGATGACAATTAAAATTATTAGTAGTCATTAATTTGATTTATTCTGATAATAATTTATTAAAAAAGTTCAAACATCGAGCGCTTGGGAATGAATTGTTTCAAAACTAGGGTTTCAAAAACTACATCTTTTTTAAGAAACACTAATTCTAACTTTTGCCAATTGGGCTCTGATGTGGGCAAAGCTTTTTCATGGATTTTCTAAAAATGTTATATTATTATCAATCAGTAAAAAATTTATTGTAATCTTTAAAAAATGGTCCGAAGCTATTAAATTTGCGCTTTAATCTCAAAATAAGTAACATTTATTAGAAATATAACATATTTATTAATAAGTTCAACTTAATTTGCATTAAGTAGTGATTAAAGCTTTGAATTGATATGAAAAGAGGTGTAGGTTTTTATGAGAGAACATTTTTCTAAAGAATTCAAATGTTGTGAAAATTAGTTAATAAAAAAAAGAGCTCATTAAAAATGACTGGAAAAGTAACTAGAGATGAGAACAATAAGAAATTGATACTAATTTTTTGATGATCTTCTGATTAATAAGAATGAGTTATTGATAAAGTTTTTGATTTAGAGTGAAAATGGAACCGTTCGGTGGGCTAAAAAAGTTATATCCCAATTAAAGTTCATTTTCACTAATATACATACTGAATATGATAGAGGCATATACTTATAAATATTTATTGCATAAATTTCAAGTTCATGTTAAGGGTTAATATAAATGACTGCTTTCAGGCTTCAGAATAAGATTAAATCTATAAATTAAAATTAAACCAAATTCTTATTCTTCTTGCAAAACAGTTAAGAGTAAACCTTAAACTTGAATTAAAAGGGGTTTGGCTTTACTTGAATAACTTATAAAATTTTTTGGTTTTAAATAAACACATTTTACGACTGAAATTAGAGTTCTTTGAGTTATACCACATGTGAATCGTATAGTTATATAAGTTTATTATAAATATTTTTATGACTTCACCATCAAATTGATTTTGTAGTTAATTTTGCAATAAAATTGAATAAAAATAACTTTTAATTTATAGGTTTACTCAATGAATACTATTAATAAACTCAAGAATATTATAAAGCTAATATTTTCCCAACACATGTTCGATCCACTGATAAAAATAATACATTACTACTATTTCTATAATTATTACAGAAATAATAATTCTTTAAGTATAGGTTTCAGTAAAAGAAAATAAATTTATAATTCAATTCAAAACTTATTTATTCTTTATTTAAATTTACATTGAATTTAAGTTTACGAGAGATTAAAATTATCTATTAGAAGAACATTGTAATAAAAAAAACTTCAACTAAAAATTTTAACCTTGTGTTGAATGTGATGAGACTCTACTTATAAAGGCTTTACACGCAAATTGTTTGATAAAAGTTTCAATATATAAACATTGATTCAAATAATCAAAATAAAATGAAATGTTTGAATGAAAATTGAAGACATGTAGTAAGTGATGTCGTTTTTAGCTTTATTTCCAACAGTGAAAAAATAAGTTTATACTTAACATTCAATTAATCGTTTCCTTCTTGTCTTTCACGTACGGCCTCCTAATTGATAAAAAGCAAAGAAAACATAACAAAAACAATTCAAAAAAAAGATTGAAAAACAACAATAAAAACTATGATTTATTAAAATGAAAAAATATTATTAATTATCGATTGGAAAAAAATTAATAGAAAAGTATAATTGATGAATACCCGAAACCGTTCCTCTAGAAGCGAGAGCTCACTAATCAAATCTGTGATTGCATTCATCAGAGCTTCTTGTGGTGAGTAATCAGGGGTTGTTTGAACACGAAGTACGAACTCGTGTGTTAACGGATGCGGCACTTTATAACCAGCGAATAATACCTGAGGATCTTTCAAAAGTTGCCTTTCATTCCAATAAAAGAGACAGAGAATAACAATTTAATAATTATGTATGAGTTGAATACCATTTTCATCAACAAAAACATCAAGTTTTAAAGTGATAGTAATTTAAAATGTTGTAAAAATCAATGTGAAATTATTTGTCTAAATAATTAAAGCTATAATAAAGCACACAATTATCAACTCTCGATAAAATATCCATAAATTGGAAGATAAAATCAGTTAAAAATGAATTAACATAAATAATAAAGTGCTGCGCAACATTTGGTGATCGCTATCACGGCTGAGGCTGTGATGCGAACCATAAACCATTAGAACTAAATTATAGGTTTATGTCAATTCAACTTTAATTTTAAATTTTAAAACAAAGACCAAATAGGCTTTCAGTCAAACTAAAATTGTTTAAAGAAAAAATTAAATATTTGGAAAATCTATTGAAAAAATAGTACATTACAACTTTGAATCATATTTGAATTGAGTTTAATAACAATTATATTTTATTTGATTCATTATCACTATATTAAAGACAAACTCTTAAGAGAAGACACGAAACAGCAATTTATTAAAATGTTTGATTGATTTGTCTTTTAAAAGGATTTGAGCCCAACTTTTTGGGAGCCAAAGAGTTAACTATTAAGAAGAGCCCAAAAGCTTATGGAATGGAGTCATTCATTAATCACTTAATTAATAAAAAACAAGAAGAGGAAAAAAGATGAACAGAATTATAATTAATGGAAAAGAGATTTACATTACATTCTTATCATATTTCCTAAAGTGTGATCTTCTTTTTGAACCGTGAAAATGGCCGCATTCGGCACTTTTGTGTCCTTTTCTATCGCTATTCTAACGAATAATTATTTTTAAATTATATAAATTAATTGTTTTAATAAATGATTTTGAATAAAGACTAACTTTTTTTCTCCTTCAAAGAGAAGGAATGATTCGAAAGCCGGCGGAGCGTTCATTATGTCAATTAATTTTAATATCAATTGATTTTATTATTTTTAACTTATATTTAACACCAATTCAATCACTAATTCATTCAATTTATTCTTCAGATCGAAAGTCAATTAAATTATTATTAAGTTTTGAAAATTAAACAAAATTTCAAATCTATTTATCAATCATTTGTTTTGAATTTCACTTCAATAATTAAATAGAGATGTTGTTTCATTGGTGTTAGAGGTGTGTGAAGAGTTTGTGCTCTTCTCTACAGTTACAGTACTTTATGTGATATTACATTCATTTATGATTTTAGTTTATATTCAGACAAGTATTGAATGTTTTCAAAAAATAGTGCTATTAATAGGCATCACATATGAGATAGTGGTTGAATATGTTTCTATAGAGAGAGAGAATGAGACAGTGGTATTGTTTGAGTCTGAAGATGATATGGCAAAACCAGACACATGTAGACTCGGTTTCAAACAAGTTTCTATCAGTTTAGACCACATGTTTCACTCACATGTCACAAATAATATTTAGCGCCAAATTTAAATGCTTTCATTACACTAATAGTACATTTGTGTAAGTCTTTCATTTAAATTATTATTAAACTAAAACTCAAACCTCCGACTCATGTGTTTTCAATTGATTTTTAAAAGAAGTCCTTATAATTTAATTGAGTTGAATGAAAGTTAGGTTAGGGTTGTTTGGGTGATAGCTCTAGACATGTGTCCAAGTTCTTCATGCAATTATAATGAAAGCTCCTTATGAAGTGCATACTAGAGAAATAAATCCAAATTTTACCAAAAGTCGCTTTTTTGAATGAAGTTTGAGTTGGAAATACTCAGCAATTTTCTTCTTTTTATCATAATATTAATGTATCTTCTCTAGTTGACCACCATTTTTCTAGTTTGAACTTTCAAATAAGTAAAGTTGAGTTTAACTTTGCGAATCCATGCTTTTTCCGTTCATTTCATACGAAGTTTAACTCTCTTTCTCTTTTACATTCGAGTGCTTTGTATAAACTTTCTCTACTTAGAGATAGTGAGGCTGAGTATAAGATATACCTGTATTTTATTGTTTATAACTTTTTCACTTTAACTTTTGATCGCTTTTTTACTGAGCGCTGCAATACCTCGCATGAGAATGTAAAAGAGAACGAGAACTACAAAATAATAAATCAAGTCAAAAGCAGCTCTGTATCGATCCGCAAATTGAAACTCACTATTGAGTTAGACTTATCTTTACATTAAAGCTCGATAGAGATAATATAGAAATCCCTACTAATCTGTTTAAACTTACCAGAAAAGATATAGTAGTTTTGTTATACACTAAAAAGCAACCAATTTCCTAATGAAGAGATTTTTATTCTCTAATTCTATTATATTCTTAGTTTTCAAACATATGATAAAGATTTGATATTTTTATTGGTGTTTAAAATAATTTTCACTAAAGTATTGACTAAAATGAATGAACTTTTTCTTTCTATAGTTTTTATAATTTACTTTCAAAATAATGATAATTTCATTTGAATTTAAAACAGTTGAAGAGGAAAGCACTTTACGGACAATCTATTTGATGACCATGTATTGCAAAATAGTTATAATACATAAACTTTACATAAAAATAAGATAAAACAATTTTCGATACTCGTAACATTGAAACATATCTTCATTTTAATGATACAATTTTCTTTTCTTTCTTTCACTTACTTATTAGTGTGAACTGTAATAGGGAGCACTTCGTTTGAGTACAACTCATTTTAGTTCAATTGATTTGGTACACCCTATTTCAATCCCCCAAATTACTAATTCTCAAAAAATCATCTCATTTTCAAACTACTAAATAAATTGTGTTCAGATCTAATTTATCAATTCAATCAATTTATATGAATTAATATAAAATATTTATCAATTAAGACTTGTTTCTCATTGAAGACTAGTTATAGATTAAATACCAAACCTTACTTTTGATCTGTTTGTTTACCTTTATGTCATTTTCTAAACTTTATATTAATGCAAAAAATGAAAATAATTTTTTTCGAGCACAATATTTTAGAAACTAATTCTTTATCGAAGAAATAATTTTTTTTTGAATAAATAGCAGTTTGAATCAATAATTTACTGTTTAGATCTTGTCCTGGATTGAATTGAAAGTGATAAACTTGCAAAATAGGTATTTCGATACTTGAGAGTAATTGATTATTGCATTCAACTGAATTTTGGGATAGTAAAACAAGGTTGTACCCAAATTAATTGTACCCAAATGAGCTGTACCGAAGTGAATTTTACCCAAACGAAGTGTACCCTCCAATATATAGGTATATGTATTTCAATACTGCATTTGGAGTTTGACGTCTTTACAGTTTAAAAAAGCAAAAGAATATGACATTTACTAAAATGATATGTCATTTAATTCAATGAATTAGTTCAGGAAGATTCTTTCAAACATTCTCACTCTCTATTCAGGTCTCAAGAGTTGAGTCAATTTAAGTTTATTAATGTTTCTAACAATTATATACATTTTCCCTTCAATTCTATTCCAAGTTTCTATAATTGATTTTTTGAATATTAAATTGGTTTTTATGAAATAATTGGATTTGATGATGTTTTGAAACTTTGTTTAAAGTTATTAGCCTTAATCAGAGCAACTTTTAACATGATTACATGAAGAAATAGACTTTTTGTCCCAAGGCTCACCAGGTAATATATTTTAATAATGAATTTATTAATCAATGTTAACTTATTGATCTTATTGGAACCAAAACAATATATTAAAAAAGTATAGCCATTAACTTAAATTACATGTTCCTATTAGTTGTCTATACTTAACGGTAATGACTTCACTTCAATTATCTTTTATTTCTGTCTCAGTTTTTTTCTTTATTTGAACCTTTTTTTGTTTATGCTTAAAGCTCATAACTTTCATTGATAAAAGTAAGCCTTTATTTCTTTTTCGTGTTGAAGTTCGTTAGATTAATGCATAGAATAATACGCAAACTTTAACTTTATAAAAATTCTATTTCCTTTAATAAGTACTGTAAGAGTAATGCATGAAAAGGGAATTGAAGTGCATTTCTTGAGCTAAACTTTACATTTGCATAAGTTAGTGGTTGATACCATTAGACTCAACTCGAAGGTACAAAACTACTTCCAATTGACTTGAAATCCATTAAATTGTATAGAACTGATGCTGGAATTTTGTGTATGCGAAAAAAACATGAAAAATTTTGCATTTAAGAAAATGAACTGTTTTCCATATGCTTTCTGATTACTTTGGACTGCTTTTTATTTTTAGATGCATTTCATATGTTGAACGCATAATTTGTACGGGTATGCATGCAATGTGCACACAAACCACAATTGGTCCGATTTCTATAAGAAGACTGTTTTGGTTTTTCAAGTTTAGGGCTTTCATAATCTCCTTGTTCTAAAATATCTTATAGAAAAACTTTTATTATCTTTAAATTGAAAAATTAGCTTAAATTAAATATTGAATAAAAAGTTTATAATACACAAAGATCTTCTCGAAACGAACGCTTCACTCATACGCCTCTCATATAAATGGGTCCAATTGTGCAATAATACTAAATGTCTTTTGGGCAGACTTTAGAATTAATGCTTGAGTTAAAGTTAGTTAAAAAGTTATCTCATTATAAAAATTAAAAGACAAAGAAAGTGAAGCCATATCTTTGAAATCTTGGGAAATGTTAAAGTAGCAGCTCTTTTGCATGGCATTAATATATGACTGGCAATTGCCTCATAACTACCTTAACCTCTATCACTATCTCTATTATATAAGATTAATGAAAGTAACCAATGAGACACTCCAAGTCTCTTTTCTACTGCAACTTAAATATTATTTATGTTGTGTATCGCTTAAGAACGCTTTATTTATGTATTTTTGATGAATTGAAAAATCATTTTTTGTTCCAATATTAAGCAATATGTTATGGCATTGAGATATCAAATTATTTTCTGGCTAATGACTGTCCTTATTTTGCAATACTTTGTGGAACTTTCATTTGCTTAGGAACTTAAGAAACATGGGGTCAAAATTAAAACCTAGAGATAAATTACTGAAACAAAATATGATTGTTAATATACAATAAA
>JAQFZT010000240.1:0-31885 GCA_034696325.1 Camisiidae sp. | reverse complement strand
CGGAAATTAAAGCTCAACCGATGATATGATAGCATTTTTCAGACACAGATTTATAAATTGACTTCCATTTCAAGATATTTGTGAGCTTTTTGTCACAAAGAAATTGTTTTCATGCCTTTTTTTAGCTTTCGAAGAACTAAACCGATAGTTGAAAAAACTCATAGCTTTGAGTGAAAAAATCTTTTATTTCTTACTCTAAACACAATGTATAGGAAATTTTCTACTGTTAACTTTTTTCATACTGATTGCATTCCTTTTTTGCCACTTTAAGACCTTTTTGTTTGTCGATTAAATAAGTTGTGTTACTCTTTAGAGTCAAAGAAAAGAGAAGAAAACACAAGAACTTTGTTCTTTTGTATGATCTCTTCATTCAATTCCCTCTAAACTCTTGTTATACTTCTCTTTAACTCTTTTTAAACTCTAGGAAAAAAGTTAATAACAGTAATGCAATGCTTACACTATTTTTATTGTTGACATTCCGGTTTCCTAATGAACTCAATTTTCTGTTAAAAGACCTCTCTTTTTGTCTACTTTTTAACGAAAAAAAGTTTCGGAAATAGTTTTTTATCTTCATTTTCTAAAGCATCTTAAAGTATGTCTAGAGTTTTCATACATGAGTTTATGATTTATGAGAATTATTTCAGGAAACAATTTTTGACTTTCTATTTTGTTGATTAAATATTTGTGTTGAATAAATGTTATTTTGTTTAAAATATGACACTTTGCTTGAAATATGAATGAGAAATACAGAGAAGGCTGGCTTTTAAATAGATTTCATCTTAACATAGTTTTAAATAGTGTTTTGAAAATCAATTCAAAATCCAGATTAAAGCAGAATTCATTCTAAAGCAAAAGAAAGAGTAATGAAAACTTTGAATAAAAGCAACACTAGCTTTAAGAGATTGAGAATAAAAAAGTTCAAAACTTGTGAGAATTTACTTAATTTAATGATTGATTTATTGAAAATTTAGTGCAAATACATTTAGCAAAAGTGAAAAATTGGATAATTTTCATAATTAATTTCAAGGGGTTTATTGTTATTTAAAGTCCTGAAACTTTTTAAGTTGAGATAATTCATCACAGAATTTGTTTAAAATATTCTTTGAGAAATTTCTCTCGCGAGAGTTGACTCTATAAGCTTCTTATTCCGGGTATTGTTTCAGAAACGAAATAAATTTAAACTTAAAAATACAAGTTTTCTTCAGATAAACGGTAAATAGCACTCAACCGCTAACAGACGTGAGGCATAAAATGTTCTCTGAATTCACTTATTTTGCAAAGACTTTGCTCTCAAGAATTGTAAATTGTATGCAAAGAAAAGAATACAAACTTAAGTATGCATTCACTATATTATATGCAAAGCTTATGCGGAAAAATATCTGCTCCGCTATCTTGTTGTGACACAAATTGCAAAACAAAAACAAAAATTTTTTAACAAATGTAAACCGAAATAAGATTTTCTCACCATTTTTAAGCTATTCCTTCAATTTTCTTAAGTATTTAACTTTCTTTAAGGACAAAAATGCATTTGAAATTAATTTTTTCCCGAATATTCTCATTAAATCTTTTGCAAACTTAAAGCATACAGAAAAATATGATTTATAAGAATCAAAGTTTTTGTCCAAAATTGGATTCATTTCAAATTAAATATGAATTGAAAAAGTCATAAATTATTCATTTTAAAGCTTATCTGTTAAAAGATTTTTGTCGAATTTATTTTATCACAAATGTTTGGCAACAAAATATCTTTTTTAAAAAGATTATTTGCTTGAAAACAAATTAATTCAAAGCTATTTTTCAGCCGTTATTCCACAGAAACGGGTTTCGATATTCCATATGAAGAATATTCTGATCAGAAAACGGCTGAAAATGACATTTCATTCTAATATTTCTGAATATTTTATGAATAAACTGTTTTCATATGGAATATTCAGTTAATAAATCTTTAAAATAAGTTTCATTTCAAGTCAATAATCTATTGAAAAAAATGAGTTATGGTTTGAATTCATTTATGATGAATAGTTTTTTTCACCCGTTTAATCGATGACAAAAACTAGTGTTGCATTTATTTGATCTGAAATAGAATAATATAATTTAAAGTTACATTTCGTAAGAAGAGGTGGAATCGAAAGAGCATAATAAGAAAATGTCAGTTAAAGAGATATAAGATTTATATTGTGATAGATATATATATCACGCTCTCATAGAATTTCCAATTGAATCAACGGTGAAACTGAAGTATACCCTCGAGGATAATGGCTTTACAGTATTTGGTTTACAGTATTTCCAAGTTGAAAAAATACAAGAAAAACTTTTTTTCTTTCTAGTGAAACACTGAAAGTGAAAATCAGTTTTGACATTAAATTTTTCTGCTGTCAAGAAAATAATTCTTTTCCTCTTTTACTTCTATTCTCTCTAAACTTCTCTATTAATACCTTTTCTTTTTAGGGTTTAAGAGAAGAGTTAAAGAAATAATAATAAAACGGCAATTGAATTATTTCTCTCTCTCTTTTGTTTATTTAATTCCTTTGGGAATCAATTAGTAAATAGTTCTCCTTTTCTCGAAGTTTCCTCTCGTTTTCAATTCACTCCAACTTTTTTCAACGCCTTATTTCTAATGCGAATTTAAACACTTTCGTCAATCAATTTTTATTGAATTTATTTATCAATAACTTTTCAAGTTTTAAGTTCAAAATCAAATTAAAAATCAAACCCTGTTTCAAATCAAAATTTTTCCTCAACTCAAACAACTGTTTTTATATCCAATTCCTTATTCTTATCATGTTTCAAATGTATGAAACTTTTGAAATGATTTTTTGTGTCAATATATGAGTAGAATTTTTTTTAAAAATTACAAGAATTGTTTATCTAGTGAAACGTTTCAATCCTAACGACATAATAGAGTTATAACTAATGTCATCAGTAAATAATAGTAAAAACTAAATCTTAAGTTAAAAAGTCAATAAACTCTGCAATACTTTAATGTCATTTTTCTTATACTCAACGAATCGATAGTTAATATTTCCAAAAATTTGTTTTAAGAACTTTGCATAAAAAATATCAACTTTTTTCAAAGTAAAGAATAAAAACTCATACCAATTAACAAATTTGAAAGTATTTATATCTCAACTGAATAAAAGTACTAAAAATATGAGAATTCTTGCATTTATTCTATACATATATTCTATACATATATAACATGTTCCAAACGTTGAGCTCTGAAATTACAGTTTCCTAAAGCTCTTGAGACCAGTTTTACGCAACAAAACAAGAACTTATTTTATTATAGACCAGAAAAAGATATTTACTTAACATAGTATTCATCTGATAAAGGAAGCGAATGAGAGTGAATAGATAGACCAAAACAACATCAATAATAATAATAATAATTCTTATCAAATAATAATAATACAAGTTATCAGATTAATAGCATTCAATTCATTAATGCTGTTTTTCTCTACAAAAACTAACTCTCAGTTTATTTTGCAGAGTCCGAGAGCGTGACGATAGTTCGTATGCTATTTGTTTATCACATGAATCTCGAGTCAAGCATTACCGCATTGATATACTTCCCTCGGGACACTTTGCCATTCAAGACGGACCCAACTTTGAGAGCATTATGGCTGTAAGTAATATACTATGGCGTAGCCATGGGCTTACTGTGGGGGAGATATTTATGGCATACAAATATTAATCATATCACTTTTTCACATTTACATTCAATCATTTTGTCTTTATTTCATAATCATTTTAAATTTATTGCAGTATATTTTATGAGAGACTTATTTCAAATAATTTTCTGCAACAAAAAATCGAAATATAGTCTCGAAAAAGATCTAAAAATCTTATCTAAAAATGAAAATATGATTTTTAAACCCCTTTTTAACAAATAATAATTAAATTAGGAGTCAATTGTGTAGTTTTAATGGAATTTCGATATTTAGATTTTCAGAATCACAAAATTTTCATATGAGTTGAGCATAATTATGATGAATAAATGGCAAAAATTTTCAAACATTATCAATGTATTGAATTTACATTAGTTAATTGATGGAATAAAATTTTTAATAAATATAAGGATTGCTAACTTAAACCCATGACACGCTACGCCACTGTTTAAAAAGATACTTTTGATCCTATGTTTCTTCATCTTCTATCTCTCGCATCCATACATTTGTCAGCGATGCAAACCAGAGAAGAGTGTATTTTCTATCTTATTCTCCAAGTGTGCATACAGTGATGCTATTTATTTGTGCACATATTGTATGTGTACTTCCTTTCAATGACACAAATATACCATTTACTGACATCATTAGCCAACAAAAAAGTTTTTCCACAAGAGTCCTCTTTCCTATTTAATGTCTCATTTAAGGTATCCGAGAATTCGGTTAATCTTTTACAAAGTTTTCATACTATATATTATACCTTATAATTAGTTTAGAAATAATTGCCATCAGTTCTAAACTTCAAATACTTTCTGAAATAAGTAAAGCGAATAAAAATACTGAAAATATAAGAAATTCTAGATCAAACTCTTTCTCTTCAAGAATATTCTTAGTTTATAAGAGACCATTGTATTGAACAAAAATTTTGTTAATTTCTTTTTACTTTTTTAAGATTTCTTATATCCTGTTATAGAATAAAACGAATAGTTAGCTATTTTTGATGGGAAAAAATAATTTTCAGCACATTATGCAGAAAATGCTTACAAAAACTTCACATTTCTCTGAAATATTCATAATTAGAAAGTATGAAAACTTTCCTTCAACTCTCGTATAAAAAATTACTTAATTAGGAAAAACAAAACCCTTATTATCCTCAAAAAGTTGTTCACATACTAATTGCTGTCAAGAAAAAAATATATTCCTGTCTTGAAAAAGTGATAAACGACTTCTAGTCCGAAAAAATTATTCGCTAAAACTCTCATATATTATATATCATAAAAATATTCCTGAACTACTAGTGTTCTCTTGAATCTATCTCTCACTTTCATCTCTGATGTTATGCCGAATTTTTTTCTGAAGGGGACAAAAACTGCTGTTAGCTATTGATAAATCATTTATCATTTCTGTGCTAATGTCTCACTAAGTCATTGGGTTTCTCTCCTATTTTCCTGCATTACTGAACACCAACTCATGCCAGCAGTAAATTTCTAATCCCTTATTCCTAATACTTATCGCCAACCCTTCAACCTTTTGTCCATCATTTCCCTTCAATGAACTTCTTCTCTTCTCTTTAACTTTATTTCTTACGCTCCGAAAGCCAACACTTTCTCTCATACGTTCTTCTCTATAAACTTTTCGTGTCTATCAAATTGTTGCGCTTTTATAGAGCGTAGCGATGATAGAAAGTGATTAAATTGATGCTACTTTTGATACACACTTTCGTATAAGTACTTCATTCAATCATGACTTTATTATTTCTAATAATTGAATGGAAAAATTTGAGCTCAAGTTTTCTAGTCTAAGAACAAGCAATGATTTGCTAATTAAGATTTTTGTTGTAAAGTTTATTTTGAATGCTTATAATGATTCAAATTTTTTATTACTAAACACTTATACTTTTCATATATTTTTAACTATTAATACACTCTTTATTAGTATTTTAAGTTAATTATAATAAGATTTAAATTTTTTTATTGAAAATAAATTGCTGGTCATTAAGAAAATTCAGAATTTATGGCTTGAAATCCGTTGAATTTCACTAATAGAATAAATTATTGATTGAATACATGAAAAGACATCTTCGAAACAATTTATATATGAATTTCTATATTTGGAAACATAATTTTTAATATACATTTCTATAATAAGAATGATTAACTCATTCAAGTGAAAGTCAGTGATCTTAATCAGAGCGTAAGAGAAAAAACTTTATCATATTTCTAAAGATTAACATCTTTCAGACCATAAGAAAAACATGTCAACTATTTCTTATAAAAACAAGACATGAGACTATATTTATGACATATTTAGGTTCCAAAAATCTTGTTTTACAATCAGAGCAACAGAGTATCGATTCGATCAATAAATACTAATAGCCTTTAACAAAAACTCTGAACTAATAGCAAGACTTAGTCTTTTCTCAGTCTTTTCTTAAGTTGATTTTTTCTTCTCATTTTTTCGGAGCTACTTTTGTTGTAGTGATTTGTTTGATAGTATTATTTATTACAGCTATTATTTCACTTCAACGCATTTAATTTTATCAATTACTTACTTCTTATGATTTATAAATCTTTACGATATTTCTGATTTTGTTTCACTAACTATTTCTTATCTCTCTCTCTCTCTCTATATATATATATATAATGCCATTAAATGTATTGCTTTTAAATTTTTTTTTCTTTAAAGAAAAATATATTTTTATATATATTTTTGGTATTATTTATAGACATTTTTTATTTTATTAATAAAACAAAATAAATGACTCCATAGATTTTTTTCAATTTAAATTAAATGCTCAGATATAAAGTTGAATTTTTTTCAACATAGCTATCGATTGAAGTTTTTTTAGAGTTTATTTTCAGCCAACTTTCCGACTGAAAATATTAATGAAATATCTTTATTATGAAAATATTCTCAATAAATATTATTTTTTTTATCAACATTGAGATTGAGTTTTAAAAATATGTTATAAAAAATTATTCAAATTAAATCATAGATTCTGTAACTTTTATACGTTTTGTATTTACGAATTTGAATTTTCATGACATAAATCAGTGATAAAAATAGCTTTTTATGAATATAATTTAGAATGAAATTTTCGCAAAGCCCTCAATCATAATATGTTAATCAATTGATCAAAAAATACATTTTTAATATTTGTTAAATATCAGATCATAGAGTATGTGTAGAGAGCATAGAGTATTTATGACTTCAATAACTACATCATTACTTGATATAATTATAGTGTAAAACTTCAAAAGCCGTCAATTTAATTATGTCTAAAGAAAAGTCTTTTATATTATTTTCAAAGAATGAAAAATCATTTTCTCTAATGTTTTGTATGAGTTGCTATGCGTAACGTTTATTATCACTCAAAAACTTTGTTTATCTATTCTTTTCCTATCAATAATTCATTTGAAAAAATCTTTGCTTCTCAACAACACAAGTCATAATTCATTTTTCTAATTCTCTCATTTTTTCTGGATTGCATTCAATTTCAAGGCACGAATTTTTTTCTCTCTACCATTCATTTAGAGCCCAACTTTTCATTGGCATAAATTTCATTGATATGCACTTCTTTATATTCATTCATAGCTATGAAAACTAATCTCATGACAAAAATATACATAAAATTATTATAGACAGGGCTTAAACTTTTAGCCTAACTTTAACTCACACAATAACATACAAGAAGATAAAAAAGTTCAGTAATTTTCAACTTAAAAATATTTAACATTTAAATTTTTTCCACATAAACAAAGAAATTAATTTAAAAATTTTTAAAAATATTATAAGAAAATGAAATTTCAATTAGTTATCCATAATTTGAAGTTGAATTTTTTATCATGTTATCTATAACGGGGTTTTATCTTATCTCTTATTCGCCAATTTTTTATCTCTGCTGTCGGAAAGTGATGCATGAATTACTTGCAAAATAGTTTTTTCTCTCTTCTTCTTTCACTTTCATATATTTTCAATTTTGTTCGCTTTAACGATTTTATAATTTTCTTGTCAAAAAATATAACGATAACTAAACATTAAGAGAAAAGGAAAAGCGATTCTAACTTTCAAAACTTTTGCCAACAGATCCTTTCATAAGAAAAAACTTTTGATGCATAACAAAAACCGAACAATGAAAAAGAGTAGCATTTTTCAGAATCCAGTTATTGATCGTCTTATGGAAAATTTCTAATAAATTCGACTTTAATTTTTGATGAGATTTAACTTAAATTCAAACTACAAGAGCAAAAACATAGACTAATAGAGTATTTTCCTTAAGGAGATAACAAATTTCACATATAATGCAATTATAATTTTTAAATGTTATCTGATTTTCAAATAAATTCAAAAACATTTCTTTCAAAAACTAATAAAGGAGTAAGAAATTTGAGAGATAATGGATTTTTTTTTGTGAATGAATGAATTTTGGATAGAAAATGAAAAGTCGTGGTTAAGAATAGCTTTCTTGATTTGAAGCAGTATTCAAATTGTTTATAAGCTGTAAAATTTGTATTATTCAAAAGTTTTCTCTTTATACGAGTAGTCATTTTTTTTAATTGGAAGGTAAATATCTAATTGTTTTTGGAATATATTTTTGGGTATATATAGAAAAAAATAATTAAATGTGAAAAAAATATGCGAAACCTCAGTTTCCTCTAAATTTGCCGCAAAAGCGATCGATAGCATAAAAACCGTACACAAGATCCAGCCTTACATTCACTTAATAATAAGTAGATGTCAAAAAGTGAAGCGAAAAATCTTTCTCTTCTCGTATTTTTTGCTGATTCAAAGCAAAAAAGGCTATCATTATCTGAATTTGTGTTGAACTTTTTATCCCAACTCTAACTACTCTTCTCTATTGACTATCAGTTGATATCTCATTACACAATATTCGCAAATGGTCTCTGGTGTGCATTGGGAGAGGTGTGTCCACGACCTCAAGACATCATCAAAATATATGCACAACAGAGTAATTTCAAAATTAGTCGACATCAGAGAAGTTATTCAATTGAGAGACAGAGAAATGCGATTAATCGCACAAATAGGGCGTCGACACCAACTAATATCAAAATAAAAGAGTGGTTCTCAACAATCAATCATAAATGGTCACGGATTAAGAGACAAGTAGTTCTACATAAAAATCAGCCATTAATAAGTGATAATTATAGAGGTAAATATTTTTTAGGTATAATATAATTAATTTATTGACTCATTTCTAACTAAAATAGATTATAATTTTGATAGCAATTAATTAATTTTAGATACATTTTTGGGTTTTCATAGAGAAAATTGTAATAAATTGGATAAATTTTCATTAATTTTCTTTATAAAGTTAAAGTTTGAATAATTGAAATGATTTTTTTCGCAAACATGATAACAAACAAGTCATTGAGTTCCTGATAATTACAATAATCCTTATAAGTAATGTTCGCTAATCAGCCTTTAGCTCAGGTTCAATAGTGCCAAATAATCAGTTGATTTTCGTTTGTGATTAAATGGCTTACGAACGGCCTCCAGATAAAGCTCTAATTGATGAAGGCTTTAATGAGATTCTACAGTCTCTCCAATTTTAAACCTCTAACCTTTCTTGTATTCATTCAAAAATCAGTATATTTTTAAAAATGGGCTAAATTTAAAAATTTAGCTCAAAATCCAAACAAAAATTGCAATGAATATAATTGATTGGGACAAAAGGATTACTTTTATCAGAGCTTTCAAACACAGATAGACTGCTTTAGACAGTTGATAAGAACTGTAACTTAATTTCTATCTAATTTTTTGCTCTTTTTGATCTTCAAGTCCAATGAATCTAATGGAAGGATCGGATTTACTTGACAATTTTTTTCTGAAAGATTGTTTTAACTAATTTTATGCCATTTTAATGGATACAATTTTTAATTCAGATAATTAATTAAGAAATTTAGTAAATATAATGATAAAGACTTGTATTGATGAACAAAAAAATAAACTCAGTTTATTCACTAGTAATTCTCTGAAAAGATTTACCTCACATGAGAAGAATGGGTCACTTAATATGATATGAAAAATAAGGAATTATGACGAAAATGTGATATTTGAATACATATAAACTATTTAGGAAACGATGCCACCAGAATGTATTAGGAATATATTTCTCTGACCTATCGCACAGAATTACAAACTGTTACCTCAAATTAATGTCATAAACTGTCAGTTTTTTAGATTCAATTTTTTAGAACCTGAGGAAATACCGAAATTCTGCATTTATCTAAAGTCAAATATTTAACTTTTTTGATGAATTGCTGTTAAAATTCATTCGGATATAAATAGATATGAAAAAATGATTAATCAAAACTCTATCAATTCAAATAAACTATTTGGTAATTGACTTGAAATTTTAACTGGTATTCAAATTTTAGGTGATTTATCATCAATACTGACACTTCCGCGCCATAATCACCATCACTGTTGTCATAACCAAAATCATAGACATAATCATAATACTCACCAATTCGGTCGATCACACGAAGAGCCAGCGTTTGGAAGTGGAAATATATTCAATTTAAATAATGATACTATTCGTAAGTCAAACATAAGGCACACCCAAAATAGTAAAAATAATAATTGCGATATAAATGAGTCGAGTGATGGTGTGGTTACACGTCAAAGACTTGTCAAGTCTTCGTCCATCGATACTATTGAGGTAAATGTTAACTATTTTTTATTCTTCGAAAATATTCTTTCAAATACAATTGTTTGATATTTTTTATTGAAATTTTTTGGATTTTTTCATCGAATAAATTCATACTTTTTAAGAAGAACTCAAAATTAATTGATTTAAATAAATTTTTCTTAAGCTTTTTAATACTGAATTACATAGTCTTTAAGTTTTGAAAATGATTTTCTCAATTGCTATTTAGCTATTTTTGAGCATTTGATTTAAGCTTCAGGTTCATGAGATTAACTCTCAGATTAATGAGCTGTTCATAAGCTTTTGTAATATTTTTTACATTGTCATCAAATAAAACCAATTCTAGATATACTTTCTGTTAAACTATATCTCAATGCACTTAAAAAATCATAACTGCCTTTCATGAACTATTCTATTCAGACAATTTCCAGGAATAATATGAGTAGAAAATAACAATCAAATTTTTTTTCAATTTATTGAAACATTTGACTATTGCGTGATTTGTCGCGAAATCGTATATTTTTATATCATTTTCAAAATAATATAAATATTTAATGATATATCGTAAGCAAAATTTTGTTAAAAACTATTGATTATAAACCTTTATTAAGAATGTATAAAATCCTAATAAAGTTTTTAAATTGTTTATATTTTCTCTAACTTTTAGTTATATTAGAAAATATAGATATTTTAACTTTGAATATATTATGTGAGCATAAGAATGAATTCAAGATTTCATTTAGTAATCCATAAGCAAAAAGATTCTGAACTAAAACTAAAAAAAATAATCTCAAATAATTAATAACATAAATGCAATAACTCTTATCTTTATTGCAACCAAAAATGTTGTTTATTCTCTCCTATGGTTTCTTTCATTATTCATAACAACTCATTAAATCTTAACTACTATTGAATGAAATATTCTGAAAAATTAATTGAGAAAATAAAAATGCAGTCTTAGTAAAAGAAATTGAATAAATAAAAGATTTGAAAAGCTAAGGATAACAGGAATTTCTTGTCATTTCACTAAATGATAACTGACTCGTGAGTTAAAAGTTGAAATTGCATTAGATCTGAGATTATCATTAAAAGCATTTTTATAGTGAATCAATGCTACGAATTCCCAAAACCCTAGAAGTGATTTCGGTTTAGCTGAGCTATAATGTAAATTCTGGGGAAAGTGGTCTTAAGGGAATAAAACGTAAGATTAAAATGTTGGTAAAAGCTATGCATTCGCACAAAATATATAAATACAATCTTCTATAGAGGTTTCTTCTGTTTTTATTCCCGTATTCTCTATATAAAAAAGTTCAATAGAGTTCTTATTCTATGTTTTTTAGAACTTTTAAACTCTAACTTAAATTAATAACAAATAGAAGAATATTCTCTCTGAGTACTGATAGCAATCAAGTTTAAGCCTAATTTTTGTCCTCAATTTTAATCAATAAAAGTTTGTAAAGAATTATTTTTTCTTTTCATTTAATAATCACTGTTTGGGGAAAAAGAAAGTTTTTATACATAAAATGAATTAAAACTTTCATGTCTTCGTATTTAACTTGAAATCATTTTTTCAAATCATGTTTTCCTAAAATCTAATACTTAGTGATTAGTATTTGATTAAAGCCTAAAACGAATACCAAAATGTTTGTGATAAAACTTTTTTGAATTCAATTACATGAATAGGAAAGTGCTTTTCATTGAAGAGAACGAAAAATTAGATTTTCATTTAATTAACATAAACGAGATCTCGCATAAAGAATTGATAATTTGAACTCTGAAAATGTCATTTCTTATTATAATTATAATAATTTCAGAGCTGAGGCTTTGAAAAGAAAACTGAATTAAAAGGCATTCAGTCTTTAGTAAATGTCTTTCAAGTCTATAGAGATTTGAATGCAAGTGAATGAATGCATTTCAATCTACTTTCACTGATTTTGCTTTCATTTGGATCTCTCTCTCTCTCTCTCTCTCTCTCTCTCTCTCTCTCTCTCTCTCTCTCTCTCTCTCTGCTCTTCTGTAAATGAAAGGTAAAAATACGATCAATCAGTAAATTACATGCCTTTTCTCTCTCATTCCCAAAACTAGTACTAAACTTTTATTTTTTTATCCCATAGTTGTGTAGTTTTCCTGTAATTAAAGTGTGATTACTCTTTCAGAAACCACTTTTTGATAACAGTTTAATAGTCTTACACTGTTTTCCTGAATAGTGTCACTGAGTTATAGATCTTTCAACTAGATATACGTCTTACTTAAGCAGAAAAATTTTGTCTTTTTCAAAGTTAAAATAAAAATATTATGAGTTTATCTAAAGTTTATACATACAGTCATTTTTAATCATCTGCATCGCTGACCAATCAATTAAGAATCTAAAATCATATTAATAGATAGAAAACCTCTGAATATCTTTCTTAAAGCCTTCAATTTTTAATGTTAATATTTTTTAAAAATTTAAAATCTTTTGATTACAATATTCGAATAGCTATAGCTATAATTCGATGAAAATCTTTCAATGTGTTAAAACTCTCAGTGACATAAATAGTCATTTGAAACAAAAATGAATGAAATATTTGAATTCTCTAGATATCTGTGAAAAATAATTTCGATAGAGTTTGATTCAATTTTATCAATGATTTATTTTTTCATCGAATATGTCTCTCAAGTTTAGTAACACAGTAATTATGATAGAATAAAATAGTCTGCATTTGGAAAAAAAATCTGACATGAAAATAAAGTGTATTTTTGATAATATCTATAACTTGAAAAAATAATTTATTAGATGTTATTTTTCATTGAAAATAAAGAACAAAAAAATCATCTAATTTTTTACTCTCTCTGAACATTAATTTAACAAAAATGAGTGATTGCGTTCACTTAACTTTTCAGTTTATGTGATACTTAACCTCTCACTTGACATCATTGTAAGAAAAAAAATTATAGCTTAGTATTAGTGACTTGAATGAGAAAAAAATACAAATTTTTATTAATGTCTACCACAGAATGTTATTTATTATACAGAGAGAAAGAGATGGTTTAACTTATAATTAATGCGAACTATTTTCTGCTGTATTAACTATTTTATTATCACTGTCTGTGTTTTCTCATAGGGTCTAATAATAAATTTCTAACTATTTTTAGGCCAAACTTTTAATATTCAGTGGCGTAGAAAAAGTTTCCATAAACTTTTGAATATAAAGTTCTCATAGAATTATGAAAGACTCAGCAAAACTTTGTAGTTATGAAAAGTTTTACAGATAACTGAAATTCTGTAATAGAACAGAATATTCTTATAAATAAAATGAGTGATAGAATATTCTGTCCAATAATAGGCTACACCTCTGTCCATATAGTGATACAGTATATAATAATTCTTGTGATTTTGTTCACAAAATGATTTATTAACCAAAGAATATATTTTAAGCGAAACATATTTTACTAATAGTAGACTCAACACAATAATAGTTTATGATGAAGAGGAAAATGTTAACAATAGGATCACCTTTTATTATAATAATTATAATTAGTAGACATCTATTTATAATATGAGTCAATTTTAACCATAACTACAATGAGAACATACTATTCTGATACAAAAATTCTTTTTCTTAATCCAATCAGAATTTAGTTGAATTTCTTTTTCGAAAAATCCTTTTAGAGTTTCTGTATATAATTGAACTCCTCTTCAAGTATTCTCTTCGTGAGAAAAATAGTCTCTCATATCTCTAATGAATTTGAATTTTAAGCATGAATTTTAATTTTCAATTGTATTAAATGAATAAATGTTTTAAGATATTCTTTGATAGTTTTGAGATCAAAATTGGTGAACGAATTATAACTAGTTTTATAGTGAGGTTTACCTGTATCTCTCAAGACATGATAAATGACATAATGTTAGGCAATACTATTGGAATCTTCTCTACTTTCTATTTACTCGTTAATCGTAAAGAATCTAATGAGTGAAGTGAAAGAGTAACTAAAAGTATAGTTTGATCTCTACTGTATATAACGCTAATGTAATAAAATATAATAAATGAGATGTTATTCACATTCATTACTGTTATACTCGATCTTTCGCTTCTTTTCATCTCATTTGTTGAATGCAATATTAATAGTGACCTAAAACTCCAGCCATTGTTCACTTTTCAGACATTTCATATAAATTCTATTTTTCATGTAATACATCACAAACTTGAGTGTATTTAAGACTATTTTTCTTAACTTAACTCAAACTTTATACAAAACTTTAGATATTCTCAACGAACCAAAGGATATTCATAATTTAAATTCCATAAATCTGTTTCTTTCTCAAAAATTAAGTCAAATAAACTTTATTCGAATTATTTTTCATATATCTAAAGATATATCAACTTTTATCTATTTTTGTTTCAAATAATTCATTATTTCACTAAAAGACTGAAAAAATGCTGATTTTTCATCGAGGAATAGCTCAAATTTTTGGAATATAGAAACGAAAATTTACTGAATTTACTTACTATTTAGTGATCATGAAATTTAAAAAAAACATGAATAAGATGTGCAAATAATTATTTTATGGAAATCAATTTATTTTAAAATTATGGATCCTTCAAATGAGTAATTTATTCGAAATTTTACTTATCATTAATAGTTATTAAAGATTTCTTTTCTATAAACTTTTTTAAGAGTTATATTTATAAAAATTTTCTGAAATTTGATAAGTTTTTTGCATATTCTTTCCGTATTGAATCTCATGAAGAAAATGTTTATTGAAATCAAATTTGAGTATAATCTTATTTTTGATTGAATTTGATAAATATGAAAAGTTGTTGAATGTTTGTGTAACTATTTTCTGAGCTAACAAGCAATAAGTTTAACATTTTTACTTTTGTTGTTTTATTTGTATGCAAAAAGGCCTTAATCAAAGATCCAATTGAAGAAATCCGTCGCCTACATCTCCGCCAACAGACACTCACACCTCCAGTACCGGCCCCTCGAAAAGTTCGTTTCCCAAACACTCCAATTTCAAAACTTTACGCCAATCAAGAAATCTTTCAAAGAACACAATCACTGGACGACAGTAGCTGTCGATGCAATTGTTCCGATTGGTTGTTAAGATTCGATGATAAGGAAAGCATAGCTAACAAACTATCTGAGAATTCGGGTGAAAAAATAGATTTATTAACTGGTAATGAAAGAGCCCTTAAAACTACTGAAGAATTGGTCGATATCTTCACTCCAACACTGGTGAAAGATACGAATCAATCACTTCCTAATGATTTATTAGATGTAAACACCAATAGTTTATCATTAGTCCGATTGGAGCCCAAAATCAGACCCAATACTAATACTAATAATAATACTGATAGTAATACTACTACTGATAATATTGATAGTAATTTATCATCAAATACTTGCGCCACTTCTCAGGCAATTCCGCCTATTATTGATTTATTAAAAGAGTTTGATATTTGTTTCGCTAATGATACCATCGATGATGACAGCTCTACACTTACTGATAACTCGTCGGTAAATATATTTATTTCTATCTTTTGTATCTTTTCCTTTAACTTAGATGCACATGAGCTCATGAATTCGAGGTTTTAGGAACTCGAACTCATAGCTATATTTAATAGTGCTTAGATTAGTAATATTTAATTGAATATTTAATTATTAATTGATTAAATATGATAACACCCAAAATGTTTCAATAAAATAATTAAAATATTCAAGCCGTTTACACATACTTTTATAATTTTCTCGTTAAAATATCAATAATGAACTGACGCACATAAAGTAATCATAAAATTAAATACGTGAAATATCCCATAAAAACACACTTCATCGAAAAAATTAATAAAGATACTATACCTATATGTTGAACATTATAGTTTACTATAATATTTTGTGATTTAATTGATCTGCACAAAAAACTGAATTTGTCGAGTTTATATCTCAGCTTAAATCAAACCAAAAATTTATCAGGCTACATTTAATTCCTAACTCAACCTAACCTAACCTAACCTAATTTCAAGCTCATAAGCTGTACCATTTACTTGAGCGTCAAAGTACGCTTATGCTCATCTCAATTTATATATCTTGCCCTTATATAAGGCAATAATTTGTTTCCTTTTCGATTATTTTTCTATCACTCTGTCTATAATGAAAAGAGTTTTTCTGATGATAAATAATACTTTTCGGCAAAATTTTCTAATACTATGATCGAGTATTCAGTTTTTAAGAAGAGTCAAAGTATCATATTTTCCTTTTAACACATAATTAGGCGAAAAAATTTTTAGATAAAAGATAATATGTTTCTGTGATATTTGATATGAAATTCCTTCAGAAATTGAGGCATAATATGAGTATAACGAACATATAATGTCCGATATTCTAGAACTTGATAAGAACTCTATTCTGAAATAATTTTCTCAGACCTATCAATCCATCACTTTTTGAGTATTTATTCATAAGTCAAAGAACATTTGATAGACATGTTAAATTCAAAGCTGTAATCGTATGCAAACCACATAATAAGGTGCTTGAATTTCTAAATTCTCTAAAAGAATTCGGGATAAAAAATCACGCAAAACATTAATCTTATAAACAACGAATATTTAGTCAATTTTTTTTACAAATGATTTAAATAATGATTTATTATGTCTTATATCAGAAAAAAAAAGTTTTAAAAGGTTTTATGCTTACGATAGCAGTAAAATCACGCAAAAAGAGTCCGTTATCGGGATTTATGTTCAGATAAACTGACAATAAAATCATTATTCATTACAAGATAGAAAAACTTTATTTTTAGAAACATATAATTTATTGGATTGTAAATAGAAATACATCAAAGCCTCGAAAAACTAACATATTTTTTTCTTTTTCTATTATTCTCAACTTTTTTTCTGATAGCATTCCTCTTATTCTCCGGCAAAGAATTTGATAGCATTTCCGAGTGATAATAGAATTACAACAATCACTTCGACTTCTTTTCAGAATAACAGTACAGAAATGTCAACAAACAGTCCGAACCCTAAGATAAATGTCGAAAATTTCATCTATGAATACGATGCCATTAAATTAGAACAAGAATCTATTGATAAGTCAGCATCGATTGGTGTCGCAGATCTCGATAATACTAATAACAGCTCAAGAGTCGAACTAAAAGATATTGATCTAAGTAAGTGCTCAAACTTATCTTTTTTATTCTAGTTGTGGACAAATATTTTTTTCATCAATAGTCTATCATTTGTTTAAATGGTTGAAAATATTCTCCAAAAGCAAACTTTAGTTTCAGTTCGACATAAAATTAGATGTTGAATATTTTTGAAATTTTATTAAAAATTTCAATCAAATTGATTCAGTTTCTCTCTATTCTGATATTAATTTGCAATATTTAATGCTTATTAATTTTAATAGATAATCTATTTTCGATTCGTAAATTTTTTGAAAAATCAAATTTATTACAATTTATTTTTTTTATCACATTCAATAATTTTTTATATGTATCTCTAACAGTAGAATTATATCACCAGTTATACTATATTTATGTTTAATTTTTCTATTGATAGTCATATGAATAATATTTTTCACATATGAATAAACAATGAAATACTTGAATTGTTGACTATGAAAAATACAATGAATTGAAGAGAATTTTTGATTGCCATATCATTTGAATAGCTCAAAAATAAGGTATACCCATCAATCCACTGAGCCCAATAATATTAATCAATACCATATATATGAATGAACATTAAAGTTCAATAATATTTCTTTACAGTTTAGAATTTTAAGGAAATATTAGTATAATTAATATGTAATTGCTAAGAGCAATAGGAGGATAAATGGCCAGCTATTGGTAAAAAGTATTCTTATCTCAATTTTACATGTTAGTACATTTTTCATAAAAGTTTAATCACTTATTTTAAAGGTAAATATGAGTTTTAAAACATTTTTTACTATGACTTATGTTTTTAAAGAGGAATTAAAGCTCTTAGAATTCGTTGATAAGACACAGTTGAAAATGATAAAGAGTTTGGATCATAAAATCAATTACTGCTGATTTACAGTTTTAAACTTCAAAAGTGAAGTTTTTTCATATATTCAATAATTATCTTTTGAAATTGAATGAAATAAGAGATTTAGAAGAGACTGATTGAGAATAATTATTTTTGATACTATATTGAATTGATGTGAAAAATAAAATTCAATATGAGTGAAGAGATTTTGTTTTTAAGTCTAGTTAAATCTAAAGTCGAGAACAAAGCTAAAATTAAAGGGCTCTTGTCTTACCAAAATATAACCATTAATTGAACCTTTTAAAGCTCATTTGAAATTTCGATATTTTTATTTACAGCTTTTATGTAAGTTTAAAATATTCATTTTTCAAAAGAAAACCGTAGTTTCAGTTTGACATCAAACATGATGTTGAATATTTCAAAAATTTTAATCAAATATTCAGTTAAACTTTTCAATGCTCTAAAAAGTTAAAAGATTTTTATCTAGAAGTTTAATTTTTAATATTGACTTCATGTAAAAGATTTAATTCTTGTTAAAAATTCAATTTTGAGTATTATCAACAATATATTTTATAGATTAATAACACGTCGTTTTTTATTGTTTTGAAAGCTATCATTAAATAGTAATTTGAAGATTTTTTGTTTAAAATTAATTTGAAACTATCATACAATGGCCTAATTTAAAATCCATTAAATTTTCCATTCAAATGATTATATATAAATAAAAATATATTAATTTCGGGAAAAAACTTATACACAGAATCCGTATTGAAAAAAACTTAAAATATACTAAAAAAGATGTTCATAACAATTAGGTTTAAAATTGATTGAAAAACTTAATTTGTCCTCAAAGTTGATCTCTCACATTCTCATAATTTCTAGTTTAAAACTAAAATATTTTTGTGATAAATAATAGTTTGTCTCGAAGAAGAACCAGAAGAAGTACATAAGACACTGATGAAATACCGTAGAGGGCCGTTATGTTTTGATTCTCGATGTATAACACTTAAGAAGCGTATAGGAAACGGATATTTCGGTGATGTTTATTTAGCTACTATTCCGTCTACATCGAGCTCTGCTGTCATACACTTAGCCGTTAAAATGCTCAAAAGTCATGCTGTGCCTCAACAAAAAGTAAGCTTTCAAATCATTCTTCTTGTCTAATAAACTGCTCCTTTAATACTGTCATCATTTTTACACTATTTTTTCAACAACATAAAAATCTTTAACCTACAAAAAGATTTAATTTAAACTCAAAATGACATACCTGAAAGTCGAAATCAATGCATATTTTACTCATTAAATTTTGCGCTAAAATTGAAATGTGATTTTTTATTGAGAGTTTGATTTTCAACAAAATCAAAAAAATTTTTAATCGAAATCAAATTTAATGCAAATATTTTCATAATTAATTAATTTTGGGGATGAAGCACTCAATTCAAAATTATAGTTTTGATCAAATATAAAAAGTTTTTATTGAACTTGAATCCAAACACAAAATCTAACAAATAAGACATAGCTATGATTCTAAAAGCCATTGATCTGTTAACAATTTATATGATTCCACTTGATATAATTCAATAACCATTTCGTTGAGCAAAATTGGCGATAATAATAAACTAAGTTCTCAAATGACAAACTTTTGGGAAACTCTTACATAACACATAGGAAGCGGTTAAGCGTTTAATAATAACTATCTGATAAGTTCACAAACCTATAGACCTATATCTACTACTATATTAACCAAATAATAATAGAAATTATTGTTTCCCTAACAATAAAGGCCGAGATATTAAGAGAAGCGCAAACAATGGCAAAACTAGATCACAAACATATCGTACGATTGATCGGTGTCTGTGAAGGCGAGCCTTTTATGTTAGTCATGGAATTGGCGCCTTTGGGCCCATTCAATAAATATTTAATAGATTACGGCCAACATATGACAGATGAAGATATCATTCAACTCATGCTACAGGTGTCCAAAGCTATGAAATATTTAGAAGATAAGTGTTATGTTCACAGAGATTTAGCCGCAAGAAATATATTACTTGTTAATGAAAAGTTCGCTAAAATTAGTGACTTTGGAATGTCTAGAGCTTTGGGTTTAGGGAAGGATTACTATAAGGCTAGATCTGCGTCCAAATGGCCTCTCAAATGGTATGCACCCGAATGTATATATTATTATAAGTTTAGTTCTAAGTCTGATGTCTGGAGCTTTGGTGTCACTCTTTGGGAAGTTATGTCCAGAGGAGAAATGCCTTATCAGGTATTTTTTAGTTTAAAAAATTTCTTAATTTTTCAGGTCATTTATTTGATTAAATTTTTTATATAGGGTATGGATGGACAGGATATACTCAAATTGTTCAAAGAGAATAGACGTCTTTCTAAGCCTGATAAATGTCCGGTTATTATTTATCAGTTGATGTGGAATTGTTGGCATTTCAGGTATTATTTTAAATTTATAAAAAAGTTAAAGTTCATTTAAGTCAGTTTATTATTCTGCCAAACATTCCAATTATAAAAACATTATATCAATATTTTATTCATTCATCAAAATAGAACATTAATTGATTGCAGCTGCAAAAATCAATTTAAATATGATTACAAATTAATCGCAGACCAACAAATTCAATCTCAAGTTAATATTCAATATCATTAAAAGCATTCCGTTAAATAAATACAGTTTCTCAAGAATAAAAATTTATTTATAAATCTTTTGAATTCAATGCAAAACAATGGATAAACTCATTAGATTTTCATACCCTATGAAAAGAAACAAATTTTCAAGCTTTTTACATAAGGACCGAATTCCTAACTATCTATTAAAGAATTTAAATATTGAATTTAATTTTCAGGGCTGAAGATCGTCTCAACTTCACAACAATATGCGATCAATTGAGTCACTACTTGGCCAACAGAAAATAGGAATAAATTTATAAATGAAAGTATAATATATTATATTAAGATTTTTATAAATTATTAGAAGAGAGAGAGAGAAAAATTAGCATATAATTAATTGCATTAGATTTTGCATATGTCCACATTTATTAGTGGTATAACGATATGCAGATAAAATAGTATTTCCACAACTAATTTAATTATAGAAAAGGGCAGAAACAAAGTTAAAAAAGAGAGGAAAGAGTCAACGGATAATATTGTTAGCAAAAGACAGAAAATCGATACATTCAAACCTAATTATAGTGAATCTGATCGATAATTGGAGCGCAAGTTTGACAATTGAGAGATTGATAAAAAAATATTATTGTTATCAATGGTTGAAAAACTTTTTTCCTATACTTTTCCATTTAAAAAATGATGGAAAGAATAATAGTTTTTCTGGAAAAATGATCTCTCATTTGAAAAACTATTTGATTTAAGGCATGATATCTATGATTAGATTTGATTGTATCCTAACTATCATTAGATAAGAGCAAAAAATTATTATGTTTTGTGTGAAAATTAGAGAAAAATTAATTTTTTCTCTCTCAATAAAACTTTTTCAAAGTATAAAAACATTGTTAGAGTTAGTTATCAATAAATATTGTTTTATGTAAATTAATTGAATTGAAAATGTTTTCACACTTTTGAATACAAATTTCATAAAAAGCTGTAAATTAAAAATTTTAAGTCTATTTAATGGTTAGGAAATGATAACCCATTTTATAAAACGGACCATTACTTGTTTAACAAAATTTTAATTATGCGAAAACTTTTGTTTGACTAATGAAATAGTTTTATTACTTATCATTAATTAACGTGTTTTTATTGATTATTTGTATTCATAATTAATTTTCTAACTTATACTGTGATAAGAAATGTTTTGGAAAGAATGACAAATAGATAGCAATACATGTTATTCTTATAAAAAAAACTAAATAAACAGAAATTTTGTTCAATAATATGTGTGTTTAAAGAACTTCTTTTAAAAAACTCTCGAAAATCTACTTAACATCGACTTATTCATCTCAAAGTCTATAATTGAATTTAACTTAAACTTTAAAATATCTAAAACTTTATAACAAGAGTTGGAATAATGATATAGAAAAATATTTTCTTAGGAATATTTCTAAAATTTCTTTCAAAATTTCAACAATAAGTTGACGGTAAAGAAAAACAATTTCTACTGTATTAGAACCGGATGCAAAAAACTTTACGCTTGAAAAGAAAAGCAAAAAGTTTTTCGCTATCAATTGATTATAAAGACTCTGTAAAAAGTAAACTCAACTCATTGTTGCTCTACAGATACGGTTATTGTTAGGCCCAGAAAATTGTCTATTTTGTAGTCTCTGGCTATCTATTGTTGTGATGCACTCTCTTTTATACGCATTCATTGCAAAGTAGAGTATCAAAATTTGCCTCGAACTCCAAGGAGTTACAAAAATGTAATGGAGTGGAGTTGATCATCATTAAGTGGAGTGGAGTTTAAATTTATCAGAATTTTGTGAAATGATAGTGGAGTTTATTCTCTTAAAATTAATGATATAAGAAATGAAATTATAGAATTTTGAATAATCAAATCTTCTAACTTTTTAATGAGTCATACATTGAAATTCTGTGATTCAATACTTTATAAACAAATTTAACTTTAATATTGTAGAATTGTTGTGAATTTGGAGTGGAGGTAATAATTAATTTAATAGTGCAGATGGAGTAAAATAGGATTTAAATTCTGGTGGAGTTGTGTGGGTGTGAAAATTAAATTGATAGTGGAGTTGGAAAAGAGGTGGAGTTGGAGCAAGATTTTTCTGAAATTTTGGTACACTATAAAAAGGCATCAATTTTGGTGCTTGCATTCAGTCTCACTCGTCTCTACTCTTCTATCCCTATAATTTGATTAACTCTTGTCCTCACAAGACATTCAATCCATCATTTGTTTGACACTAACAGACGATAACAATAACTTTCATATGAAAATTTCATTACAAGTATAACTTCAGCAAAATTATGCGCAAAAACTTTTCACTTTCAATATGAGAAAATTGAATTAAAGTTGAATTCTTAGCTTAACTAAAAATACTTTTTAAGAAAACAACTATTTTTATTGGTTTAAGTATTTCGTAAGCATTCAATCAATTCTGATTAACTGATTTCGTCTTCTCTTAATTGAATTAACTCTTAATTCGTGACTTTACTCCTCAATACATAATTGCCATAACAAGTAGTTTCTTCTCTCAAAATAATATGTTTATCTGAAATTACAATTGAATTTTAATAGAAAACTTTCGCTAAAACTTTTAATCATTTGATTGAATTTCGAAATCGAAACTCTAGTTAAGAAAATTACGAAATAGTTTCTTAAGAAGCAAATCAGCAAAATCTCATTACTTTAATGTTATTATCAGTTAAATAAAGTTTGTTTTAATCAAAGGTTAAAATTGAATTGATTTACTTATTGGAAACTACACTATGAATAGTAAACTTATAATTTATTAGAATATCTTTCGATAAATTATGAAGAAGAAGAAGATAATCAGTGATTAAAACTTTGATTCATTATTTTGGAAATAAGTTAATTATTTTTATTCCTTTCCAGTCTCTTATTTGAGTTTTCAAATAATATTTCATAACTGAAACCCAGTTATCGGACTACTGAAGACATTATAAGCCTTATAAAAAGATTTCGCTCAATAGATAGATGAATGGAAGGATGAATAACTTGTTTTTTAAAAGCCACCTAATGTTTGAAATAGCTCTAACTTTTGCGAACCAAACCTCAAATTTTTATCGCAACCAAATCCAACCCCAGAACCAAATTCATTAAATAATAGAGTATTTTTTGTGATATTTGCATTCAAATAATACTAATGAAGGCTTAAAATATCAAATAATTGAAAAAGTAGAAGCTTTTCATCTATTAATAATGTTTTTTAAATTTCACAAACATTTATTTCTTTTTACATAAATTTTGAGATTTGAAATTTTTTTTCTTCGATATTTCTCAAAAAAGTGAACCAAATAAGAACCAATGGTTCTGAGTTCTCGGCAGAAAAGGCAAACCAAACTATGAGTTTTTCCCCAGAACTCAAACCAGAACCAAACCAATAGATTTGCCTCATTTGGAACCGACCCAAACCAATCCAATCCATTACAATTAAAACCAGTTACAATATTATTCCTAATTAGTAAAGAGAATATGTTCTGAAAATATTTTAAAAATTAAAAATTAAACTTCATTTATTCACCACTATTAGGAGTAGTGAAGACATTATGAATCTGTTAAAAATATACTTTATTTCTATTGCAGTCATACTTTTAATACTCTATTAGTTCATAACAAATAATTCTATATATAATAATTGTATTTTATTCTCAATTTTTGGAACATTGTTTTAATTTTTAGCAAAAGATAAATAAAATTGATTAAATCGGAAAAATCTCAATACATTTCCTGTGATAATAATTTATATTTGAATTATTGTTAAAATCCTTCAAACTCTTGGAAAAGTCAAACCGACTAAACGTTGAACAAAAAGAAAAATTTTAAAAAAATCAAGAGATAAAAGTCTGATTTGTAGACCAAAAGGTAAACATTTCATTCTTATTAAGATGAAAATAAATCCCAAATTTGTTTGTTTACAGTCTTTAATTATATGAAAATGATTAAAAATAGGGCCCAAAATTAGTTTCTCGAAACAGCTAATACAATGAATCCTACAATTCAAGCCTTTGTTATCAAAAAAATTATTTCGAGAAGAAGTTTTCGGAAACATTGATCTATTTTCCTACAAATATGAAAAAATTTCATTCAATACATATCTTTCAGAATTCGAATAAATAATGATAAAAGTCTTGATATATTGACTATTAATAAGTTTGTTTTCTGGCTCACAATCAAGTCTAATAGCTCTGGCAATAATACAACAAAGTTTTGTTATTATATCCAAAGTTTTCGGTTTAAAAAGACATAAAAAAGTTTTTTTTCAAGCATTTTCTTTAAGAAAAAGTTTTAAACTTCGCCAAAAAATATTATCCAACTATAAGAAAAAGTAACAATTTTTATAAACGTGTCATTTGAAAAACTTTTCAAAATTAATACTTGTATAGAATAAGTAGTTTTTACTGTAAAAAATAGTTTGTAAGCACAGAGTCTTTTGTTGTTATGCATTAGCGAAAGTAGATTTTAATCCATTATTTTTGGTACACTCTCTCGACTCTATCTTTTATATTTTGCTCAACTCTTATATGGCTTTCACTGTTAGCCAAATGTGTTTTATATCATCATTTATGTACTGATATACTGAACACTTTTATACGGAAATTGATGTTTGATTTCGCATTGGATAACATGTTTGACACTTTGAGATGTGATGCCTTTACTTTAATAATAAACTTATATTTATTTTCCTTTTCTTTTTTGCCCTATTTTTTCTGTCGAGTTGTAGTTTTTAGGCAATCAGTAGAAAAAAAGCTTTTTTCTCAACTTTTGATATCAAATTTTTCAAGAGCTATGCCTTGGAATCTATCGCTTACTTATAATCAGTTTTTAAAATCTAAATGTTCTTTATATAACTCACTGTAATTTTTATTTATTGTGTAATTTATTATATGATTTGTAAGGAATGAAATGAGAAAAGTTTCTGATAGTGAGAAAAAAAATATGAAGATTTACTTTGAGTACAAAACTCTTGATAAAAAGTAAAGAGAAAGCTTTTTTGTCAATTATTATCAATGGTTTTACTTTAAATGAGAAAAGTTTTTATCATTATTTTTATTATCAGTTTTTGTACTCATATTAAGCAAAACTCTTATAAAGCAAAACATAGGGTTTCAGAATTGAACTCAATTTCATTTTTCTTACAAATGGTTTAAATCCTATTTTCGACTGGAGTTAAAAGAAAATTTAGGTAATGTTTCGCATAAATCATTCGCTAATTTATATGAATTCTTAAGAAAAATTTTCTGCTCTTTTTCTACTCTTGTATTAAACTATTATATGATCGAAGAATAAACTCTTTTTTCTTTGGATACTAACGACAAACATAAAGAATAATTAATCATACATTCTATGAGAGAGGGAGAAAAAATTGTAAGAAAAATAAGTTTATTCCCAACACATATTAATGAATGTCTACGAGAAATGAGAGACTAATACAGGATCAAAAACAAAACGGGATCCGAGAAAGCAATACATCATTAATCTTCGATTAAATATTCTGAGCACAAAATTTTATATACATATCACTAGACGTTGTATTTAATGCAAAAAATATAAGCAAAATATTATTTAGTATTCGGTTAATAAATTATTTTCAAAAATAAAAGTTTTGGAACTCAATACTTCGGAATCGTTAACAATTTGTTTTAAAAACTTTCAAAATAAAATCATTTAAAGTAAGCTTTTTCTAAAATAATTTTTTTCGTATTAATTTCAAAATTCTGCTCAAGAAATTTTATCAAAAAGATTAAATCAATAGATATTTAGAGTAAAAATACTTATGATTTTTAGAAAAATGGTTAAGCACTTCGTGAAAAAAATAATCTCCGCTTTATTTTTGCTGATTTTTTTAGAAATCTGATTGAGATTAACTCTAGTTTTAATAAGGAAAAGATGTAAAATTTTGCTTATCTTATGGAATATGTTTTTCTATTATAAATATTGTTTTTTCCTATTAGCCATCTTTTGATATAAAGTAAAAATAGAGTATAAATTCAATATGAATCTTATAAAAGAAATAGAAAACATAATAAAGTTATACCACAATTACGTGACTTCAACTAAACATAATGTTTTTGACTTGAAAAAAACTAAAACCCAGACCAATAGATTTATAGGTTTATTCAACTGAACAAAAAATAAGTCAACTGAGAGTAAGGCTTTGAATCCAAAGCTTGAAGTCCAAAAACATTTTATCCCTGAAATTGCGATTTTTAGACCCTCCGTCTTATAACGCTCGGGTAACAAATGTGTTTAAGCTCAACCCTCCCTATGTTTGTTATTTAACACTTCATAACAATATTTCAACGATTGCCTGCAAAAGTAGCCTTAGCTCTAAAATCAATTTTTCCAAAATTGTTATTTATGGTGCATTTAAACCTTAAGTAAATGATTAATTTTCATTTCAAACTTCGTTGAATATAAAATTTTATTTGAATGAAATAGTTTTTGTACTATTAATTACTATCAATACTAGCGATGAATAATCACTTTGATCTCTAATTCATTGCTATGAAAAATATTGAGCCACAAGAGTTGAAAAAATGAAATATTTGTGACTAAATTCTAAACTCAATACTTTCTGAAATATCTAGTTTTAAGAGTTTTAATTTTTTTAAAAATTTTAGAGCTAAGGCTAATTTTGGAGGCAAACGTTGATTTGCTCTCATCCACCCGCCTAAAAAAATGTTATGAAGTTTGTGAATGATCCCTTCATGACTTCTAGTCTAAAGATTAAAATCTTTCTAAAAAATTGAACGCAAATTAACATTAATAGCTGTTATCTTATGATGAAAAATAACTGACTGAAAGAAGGCTTAAAATTCTATTAAGTTGGGTATTGATCCAGAAGTTGACAAAAGCAATAACAAAAACTTCGAGATAAATACATGATTACATACATACTTAAATGCTAGAAAAGACACTTTTGAAATAATATCATGGCTTTTAGAAACAGACATTCCAAATACAACTTAAAGTTTCGGTTTATATGTCTGTGTCTTGTACTGTTTGAAAAAATTCTAATTAATAAATCTTTTATATAATATAGATTTCGGATTGAAAAAAGCTTTTAAACAAATTTTCATTGATTTTATGGTTGAAGTGGAGCAAAAATCATAGTTTTTACATTACATTTTACATACAGAGAATAGAGTAGAAAAAATGTTTGGGTCAAACTTGTGATAGTCATAATCTGATACTTTGATTGAGCCACAAACAGCTCATGTCAGCTATGGATTAAACTAAATAACATCACTATATATATTGTGTACGGATTATGGAAACTGCTGTTATCCTCACAAAAAAATAGAATATGTGGAAGAAATTCATATAAGAGACTTATAATAACAATAAGTATTAAAAAAATGAATACATCGACAAAAATGATTTATCGAGATGTTATTCGATATTCGGTAAAAATAAGCTATTTAAGTAAAACTAAATATTATTCTAACAGACTTTTTCGTAACTCAATTAAGAATATTTGTTATGATTACTAGTTATTAAATTCAAAAATCTTGTTCTTCATCAGTATTTTTGTTTTATTAATGAATTTCTTAACCGATTTCTTAATAATCGAATTATAATTCGTTGTGTATTGAAATTTATCGATACATTCGATATGTCAAACATAATATTCGTCTAAATATGTAAGAAGAATGTTGTGCTTAAGAGTTAGAGATATCGATAATCTGGAAATGAATGAATAAGTTATATGTGAAGAAAGGGAGAGAAATAGTGGAAAAAATGTATGTAAGAAAAAATGCAAGTATAGTATGATAAGTAAAGAGAGAGTGAAAGCGGATAAACGTTTAGATAGAATAGCAATCATTGTTATGACAGATGTCAGTGACATTGTTGTAGTCAAGTCTCATTGAAATGATGATAACAATAAGGATTTCTTTAGCTCGAGAAAAGTTATGAAACTTAAGTTTCTTTTTCCATATATTCTTGAGATTATATACAGAAATAAAACTTTAGTTTCGAAAACCTGTAGACATTCAACAAAAGTAAAGAGTAGTTTATTTGATGTTATTTGATATCAAACTCTATTAACTTACTTAAGGTTTAGATGAGTTCAAGAATTTTATATCATAGATAAACATGAAGTTAAGTAATCAGTTATCAAATATCAGAATATTTTATTTGAATACCATTTCAAATATTGCATGAGATGTTTGTTCTTCATATTCTTCAGACTGAAAAATATTAGATTTTGATTTAATATAACAAACATTTTCATAATTACTTAAGAAAAATATTAAATTGATTTAAATAAATTAGTTTTCGTTTATAATAGCCATAAAGGCGTCAGTCTTTTCGCATTAAACATCTCTTTTCCTGAATATATAACCATTTTTATAGCTAATGGAAAGTCAAAAATATAAAGCATTTAATGCTTTCACTTTATGACAGTAATTGTTTTAAGTGTTCAACTGTTCCCTTCATTGGAGAAAATTTCTATAGAAAACTCTTTCAAAACTATCTAATGATAACGCTTTACAGGAATAGAGATAATGAAAATTAAAGGATTTTTTCTTTCAGACAAAGCATTTAAAAACTTTTTTCTCTGGAGTTAATTCTCACTGGTTTTACAAATGAGTATTTCTTGTATTGTATTAAGCATTTGATGTATTTTTCGTTAAATTGCAAAACAAATTGTATTTAAGTCTCTCTCTCTCTATCTCTCCAATTCTTATTTTTCTTTTTCATTTATCGCGAGAAGAATGAGTGCGAAAAATTCTTCTCATTTGGGAATTGATGGGAAAGTGTTTCTGAATACGAATCAAACGATGTTTTCATTAGCATTAGTTAATAAGGAAAAGACATACAGAGATAGGAAGAGATAAGCGAAAAAACTGTTTTAGTATTAGTGGACAGAATTACTAACTCGAGCTGTGCTCAGATAGATTTAATTGAACTCAATCTAATATAATTTGAGAAAAATTCGAGCCTTAAAATTTAAGCTCAAGCTAGACTTCAAACTGAAGGCTATGCTCATCACTGCATTCAAAACATTTATAGATAATTAAATACTTTTTGTATTGAAAAATTTTATCTGAAAAACTTAAAAATCCTATAAATAATAATAAACTGAAGAAATGAAAGATTTAGAGGAAAATGATTAAAATTTAGAAAATTTATTTTCAACAATATATTGAAATTTTTAGTTCACTTTAAACTGTTTATCAATTTATTGTTTAGTTCACTGAATAATTGTTTTGCAAAAATTAATTAAAATGTTTTAATGCGTTGAATCATAACCGCATTTTTGAGTGTAATGTAAAATATACAGAGTTATAGAGTTAGAGAAAAGACAACACAGAAAAATCCACTGAGAATTGGGGAAAGAGAGAGAAATATAGAGATATAGTCGAAAAATACAAACAGAGAAACACACAATTGTGTGATCAATAATCACATCGAAAAGAGTCAAAACCTCGAAACTTAAGGTCAGCGAAATTGAACGCAATTTCCAATTTAAAAAGTGTGTAAATATTTGTTTAATATATGAAATGCTGCCGAAAACGAGTGAAACTTTTATTTATATTTTCAATTAAAAGTTTTATACTTTTAGAGCAGAAAATTTTGTAAAATATATCAAACATTGTTCGATGTTATGGTAGAATTGCTATGTATTCGATATGAGTCTTGAGATATTTGGAAATTTTCTACTAAAGTAGAGAAATAAATTAAAGTTTCGATAAATTTTTCATTCTATAGTCAGTCTGAAATTATATTTATTTTTGTCTACTAAGCATTCCTTCAACTATCAATATTTTTGTAGTAATCATTAAAATTAAAAGTTATTTTCATCAATTTAAATAAATATACTTTCAATTAATATTTTAAAAATTTATATAATTTTAGATATAAAAACACATAAACTTCAATAAATGCAAATTTTGAAACCATAACTTTTGAATGCAATTCTACGACTACCTGAAAAAGTTCTGATACGAAAAGTAAAATGAAAGAGAGTAGAGCCTAGCATAGTATAATATAAAAATTCAATAACTCAATCTGTTGGAAAATTCCATTCAGAAGTTTCGAGAACTGAGCCAACGATTCAGTTATCTTGTTTAAAGAAAAAGTTAATAGAAATCAAATCAGGTCCCCTCGATCTGGACTTGGGAAGGAAATTTTCAATTTAGACCAGATACAGAGCACTAAATAATGTTAATACTTTTGAGGGTTGTTAATAATATGAACATGATAATTGTTAAAGAGCCATGGGTGAATAAGAAATTGTAACTGGGCGAGCCATTTTGATGGTCACAAAAAATAGATATCATAGTCGGACACTTTTTCACTCAAGGAACTGTGTGTCCATTATTTATAGTTTTTGAGATAAAAAAATTTGTGAATTTTTTTACAATGGGATCTATGGGAAAGAAATTATTTTCAAAAAATCGTTTAAAGACTTGGAATAAAGGAAAAAATTCGAACCCTTAAAATTTTTTGCGGAAAATCAAAGGGGAAGGGTACAACTCTGATATTTTCCTAAAAACATCTTTCAAAAATCTACTTTATATGCTACAAAAATCTAGTAAAAATTTTGGTGGAGTAGGTGGTCAACGACTTTTTGAAAATAATTTCTTTCCCTTATATCCCATTGTAAAAAAATTCACAAATTTTTTTTCTCAAAAAACTATAAATGATGTACACACAGTTCCTTGAGTGAAAATGTATCCCAAAAAGAGTCAGTGAATATGTACCCCAAATGTATAAATTCTATAAATGCTATTTTTGAATAACATTTTTATTTTACAGTTTCATCATTACATCTATTGTCGGCTCAGTGCTATAATGTTCTAAATCGGAAAAATGTGTTTTTGAGTAAATTGAGTTCAAAGTTTTGCAACGGATATACAATTGATAGATAAAACAATATTGCACT